>JMFS01036465.1:0-15201 GCA_000699545.1 Podiceps cristatus
TGTACTGGCATAGTCGGATTTCATTTAGCATCTGTATTTGAAGATATACCTCGACCTTTTATAATCCACTTTCCTATGAGGAAATCACTAAACCAAGCCTACAGAAGAGACTAGAGAATGCCATCAGAGTCTCCAGAGATAGCTACAGGACTGTCACACTGCTCCTTGCATATTTTATTTTCTTTTGCTTATTAATTTTTGTGAATGCTTGCTATCTAGTTCTTGAATCTTTGTGTACACTGCCGTATACACATGCACACTCATACTTTGTTTTATTTAGCTGCTTGCTCACTTGTTTATTTGTTCCATATTATCTTTATCTTTTTATTGCATATGATTATACAAAACCCAGAAGATGGCTGTATTTCAAGGATCTATCACTACATTTAAATCTGACTCTGCTTCTGTCTTTGCATGTTGGAAGGTCCACCATTGTGTGTTTGAGGTGCTGCAAAAGCTCAGTGCTGTCAGTAAAGAGCACTGGGAGAAGGGGTTGAGAAGGGTAATATGGCAGACAGGTATGGGAAGAATGTGAATTAAAAAAGCTATCGCTGAGCAGAACAGAGAATCAAATAGTCTTCTAGCTAAATCTGCATTTGCTGTCATCTACGTGCTTCTGTACAATGCATCTCCATGAACAGTTTTCTGAGATCACCTTCACCATGTGTCTGAGGAACGTAGACTCTAACTCAGCTCAGTCCTAGGACTAACAGAAATCTCTTGCCTTTGCACTGCTCTGCCAAAGAAGTTTCCCTGGATATTTTAGCCCTGCTTGTGCCGTGTAAACCCACGGTACTTTGTTTGTTTGGATAAGATTATGCAGAGTTTTAATATCTGAACCTGGGTCTCTGGCAGAAAAAGAATGAACGCCCCTGGATACTTTAGCCCTGCTTGTGCCGTGTAAACCCACAGTACTTTGTTTGGATAAGATTATGCAGAGTTTTAATATCTGAACCTGGGTCTCTGGCAGAAAAAGAATGAACGCATTAACTGAAAGCTTTCATTCTGCTTGAACGGTCTTTCTAGGCAATCCCTAACAGAATGAAAACAACAAAACTGTGCACCTTTGAAAAACAGTCCCTTTGTATTACATCTAACTCGCCCTATCCGCAGCGCTAGACTTCGGTGACTGCAATTTGCCCGGTCCCTGACCACAAGCAGGTGTTTTATAACTGAACTGACCAAACTAGTCCGTGCTGTGACTCTTCATCCGACAGGGATTTATGAATCACAGCTGAACAGCTGCCTGCTGATAACAAAGAAGCATATTCAGCGCACGTTCCCGAGTTATTATACTATTGTTTCAAAGGAGCTGCCAGAGGGTTAGTCAGCCTAGATCCAATTAAGATTGGGGTCAGTCTGCTTACCCATGGTGTGATAAATGTCCTGCTGTGCTTATAGCACCATCTCCCTGAAGGTTGTCAGGATATACATTCCTGAGTGGACTTTGTTCGCATCTGATGCTCATTTGCTTGTTACTAGGTTTTACCCTCAAATGGCTCTTTCTGGGCCTTTCTTCATTATTAGAAACTGAGAAGGTTTGAATTGCAATAGAGAGCGGGTGTTTTAGCAGACTGGATTGTCAAACTTGTTTGGTCTCTGTCTCTACCAGTCGCTCACCGGATGGTTCTCCAGGTTGGAAAATGGGAAGGGTTTCTGCTGAAGACCAGGCTCTTAGGGCTCCATCAGAGGCTTTCTCCTTGTGTTCGGGGGTAGCAACACCTCCGCCTCTCCAAAGCGCTCTGCAGTGATACGCTTTTGCATCCCTGTTTGTGATCAAACAGCAGCCAGGGAACTGGACAGAGGATAATATTATTCTCAGGGTGTACCTACAAGGTACATCGAGGGCAGATGTAAGGTCTCCTTGCCTGTGATCAGCAACCGAGATCTAATTCAAAAAAACTTGTGAAAACATTTTTTAAAAAAAAAAAAAAAGACAGGAAATGTGAACCTTACTACTTAGCAGGTTTATTACCTTGACCTCAGTACGTGGCTTTGATCAGTCTGGCTGGAGCACGTGTACTTCAACAGCAAAGAAAGTCCCTAAGTCAGTCTCTAAGAGGGAATACCGAGGGAAACATGGCTCTATAAACTTCTTAAATGTTTGCTCTGACTGTAATCAGAGACAGGTCACTAGATGCACCTTCAGTCTGACCAAGGATAGCTATGGCTTTTCTGTTGAAGGTATCTAAAAGCACAAAGGCTTTCTGGTTCCCAAGGGCTGTCTGGGGGCTGTGTTGTCCCATTATTCCCTGATTCCCCTACAAGCATGGAGCAAATTCAATTTGATCGCAAACATGCCAGCCACCCCACATCTGCGTGGTGGTGTCTAGCATGTATCAATACGTGATAGCCCAACTATTGAGACTCCTCCAGCTGTACACTGGCAGTATTCCTCACATGCAAATACATTTGTTTGTCTTAAATGACAGTTTGGAACAGGGATCATCAGAGGCTCATTTTTAGCCAATTACCCAGCATTTGCTTTGCCCAATTTGCATGGAGAACAACCTATTATTGCTCTCAATCTGGGGGGAATTGTTTGCCTTTCGCAGCCTCACAAGCTGCAGATGGAGCCTAATTTTTTTTTTTTTTTTTTTTTTTTTTGGTAAATATGTAAAGCAATAAAGTGTGGTAGAAATAGTTTATCTGTGGATGTCAAGTAGGGAGAGAGCAAAGAGCACCTCGCCGCTGAAAATTGTGGCATTGATTATTGCTCATTAGCTATGAAAAACACTGAGCCATTGCCATCAAATATCCTGCAACGCTTCATTGCAAAGCAGTGCTTTTAATGCTATACATCCTGTCTCCAAATTCTGAGAGATCTTAAAATTGTTGAGTTCTTAGTGGGACTGAAGGGCTCCATACGTTGCTGGTGTTCTTTTACACCAAAATGATGTACTTTTAAATAACTTTTCCTCCACAAAACCCTTTAAACATCTACCCTCACCTTAATTATATACATTGGCTTTTGATTTCTTTCTCACACCAAAGATACCCAGTCAGTAGTGTCAGCATGGCTATCCTAAAGAGGACTAATATTTTGGAAAAAATCTTAATGGTTTGGAGGATCTTTCTTGTGGCAGTGCTCAGCATGATAGACTTTCAAAAGAGCTTTCAAAAATGTGAGCAAATGTCTTTTAAAACAATCTCTCAAAGTGTAGCGACCAAATCCGGAATCATAAAGTCATTTAGACACCTAACTTCCATTTACTTCAGGAGAAATTAAAATACATCTGTGGATCTGGTCCCTCTCCGGCTTCTAAAACTTTCGGTCCGTTCTCCATCTCTTTCTGTGCTTTCACTTGTAGCAGCAAAGTCAAAAGTTGTCTTCGATTAGACAGTTAAAAACTAGAGACAGACCAGTTTCCAAATGCTGGTTTACTTACTCCTAAATGTCACTGCTAGGAAAACCCCAGTCCAGCCCTATCAGCTGCATTTTTATAGCCAAGCCATACAGTGAAAACAATTCAAACTTCATGCAGGATCCCAAATACAGTGGCCCAGCAAGGATGAGGATGTATTAGGAGACGTTTCTTTACTGGAAATAATTCCAAGAGCTGTGGTACACGGTGCTGTTCTTGGTGAATACATACAAGAAATTCTATGGATATATCTCATCTCCCAAGAACATGAAAAAAGATATAGACTTGAGGACATGCAAAATGGGAATCAATGTGTTTCAGGGGATGAAAAGCTCAACTCTTGAAGAACAAAAAAGGAGATCTGACCTTGCTTAGGTCACTAAAACAAGGTCTATGGTTATCACATATAAGAATTCCAGGAGCATTGAGAGAGAAAAACTGCGTAATGGAAAAGTCAATACTGTCAGAAGAAAAATGTCTAAGTAGGCCAGAAATAAAGTTGACTGGAAATTAAAGAATGATTCCTGGCTATCAGAGGGGACAAATGTTAGAATAGGCTCCCAGTAGAACCAAAATCTTGAATACTTGAACGGCAAAATATGATCAATTTAAAAAACTGGGGTCATATGACACCGTATCAGATGCCCCAGGAGATTGAAGATCATAACCCAGGTGGTCCCTTCCAACCTAACGCTCCTGAGCTGTGGTTCAGATGGCAGTACAAGAAGTAACAGCCCAGCAGAGAAATATATTTCAACACAAGACTCCGGGAAATGCTGAGTCAGCTCTCTAGGTGCTGCATGCATCTGTTTTTCTTTGCCTTTCTGTACATTTGCTCTGTACTTGGCAGACCAAACCGAGAGTGTGAGCGGTCAATTTATGGCTTTTCTTTCTCTTTTCTCCAAGTGACAGGAGGGAACTTTGTGGCCCCTGAGAGAAGCAGAACATTAAAGCCGCGGACAGACTGTATGAAACCTGTTTCTTTTTTCTGCTGACTCCAACACATGTGCTGCTTCATTTGATGGTTAGTAGTTATGGGCAACCTGTGTTTAAACAGCACAAAATACCCCATCTCCCTGTAGGTCTCATTGCTGAAGAAAGTTCTTGCTACAGCTTCCTTTCTTGGAAGGAAGCCTGTCTTTAAAGAACCAGCAGAAATCTGCTACTGAGCCGTGGGAAAGGGAGATGGGGTACAAGGGTCCCAGAAGGAACCCAGGACCTATTGTGTATGTACCTAGATGTGCTCTGATGAACAAAGTCATTTAACAATTCAGAAAGTGGCAGCAATTCACAATATTTTCTGCCTAGTAACTTAAGTATGTATTACAGCAGGGTGCAAAGAGCCTTCAAGATCCTTTAATACAGTATCGGAAGAAAGTGAGGTTAATTAAAACTCACTATTTAGAAAGGAAATAATTCTACAGTCTTCGATCTATAAACCAAGTGATAACTGGCAAGTTGCAAGAAAAAAAAATCATGTTCTTTACAGGTGAGGTGATTTACCATTGCCCACGAGGGCAATACTTCATGGCTTTTCTCTGCATGGGAGAGAAGTAAAGGCTGGTGTCACGGAGATACTTTGCAGAAAGGAGAACTTTCCTACATGACCATCACCACCTCATTCATGACTCAAACAAGGGACATTTAGAGGGACCTATCTGGCTGTGACCATTTTGCTGTGTGAGTGCCTGGAGTCAGGAGCTATAGCAGACAATTCTTAATGGACCAGCTGAGACCTGTAAGAAGCTGGGAGCCTGAAAAATGGATCTTTTCTGCTAAAACAGTCCCTCAGAAGAGTCTCAGCATTATCTACTGACAGCCACCAGAGACCTAGACATGTCAACATCTCAGACAGATATCCTCAGGGATCATAGAATCATAGAATGATAGAATGTTTTGGGTTGGAAGGGACCCCCAGAGCCCATCTAGCCCAACCCCCTGCAGTCAGCAGGGACACCATTACCCAGACCAGGTCGCTCACAGCCCCGTCCAAACGGGGCTTGAATGTTTCCAGGGATGGGGCCTCCACCACCTCTCTGGGCAACCCCGTCCAGAGCTTGACCCACCTCATCGTAAAGAATTTCTTCCTTACATCTAATCTAAACCTCCCCTGTTTCAGTTTAAAACCATCACCCCTTGTCCTGTCACCGCTGTCCCTACTGAAAAGATTCTCCCCCTCTTTCCTATAGGCCCCCTTTAAGCACTGACAGGCGCAATCAGGTCTCCCCGCAGCCTTCTCTTCTCCAGGCTGAACAAGCCCAACTCTCTCAGCCTGTCCTCACAGCAGAGCTGCTCCAGCCCTCGGATCATTCTTGTAGCCTCCTCTGGACCCGCTCCAACAGCTCCATGTCCTTCTTGTGCTGAGGGCTCCGGAGCTGGACGCAGCACTGCAGGTGAGGATAAGAGCTTAGCTCTGACTTAACCTCCAGGAGGCATTTTACAAAGTTAAAATAGGTAGACATGCAATTGCTTTAATCTTCTAATAACATCTAGAGAGGCAGGCTGGATTCATTCTACAACATTATACACCAAGGCATTTCCAGGAGGTGTTTTACGCTTTCAAGGGCTCACAAACACCCTGGAAAAAAAGCTTGTCCAGACACAAGTAGAGGCGTGAGAGTGTCTTCCTCTCTTCTTCTCATGATACATGTCTTCTGTACTGTGTAACATCCATCTCAGCCAGGCATTAATGATGAGGAAGAACCACTCTGCATTATCACAAGGGTTCGTTCTGGTTTTAGGTCAGAATTATCGAAGTAATAGATTATGGAGGGGTTGCAACCACTACACATTATGTAGCATCCAAGGATCTTTAGCTGACACAGTCTTTAAGACCTGGGGTTCCACTTTTACAGAATAAATATCTTCTCTAAGAGAAGCTGCTCATTTCTAATGAGCTGAGCAAAGAAAATAATACATAACTGTAACCTGACATGGATGACTTATATAACTGTTTAATAAACCATCTATAATACACTCCGTGAGAATGCAAATGACACAAACAACTCTTTAATAAGTCATTGATAATGGCAAACAAAATGCATTAGCAGGGAAGTAAGAGTTGTGATTTAGGATTATTTGAGGGTAGTAGTATATCTTGCAGGTCTTTGGAGGGTATCCTTATAAATACATTAATTTCTAAGAGCTGTCAGCTGCAGTTCAGTTTAATTTAAAAAACAGAATTACAATGTTGCAATATACACTTTTGCTTTTTAAAATAATAAGGACTCTTATTTATATGCTCATTTTCAAACTGTTACACAGCCTGCCACTCTTTAGCAACATGAGGCAGCCTATAATCTAAAAGCTTAATAGATAGATCGTAATTATTGGTTGACAAGACAAAAGGATATGATTATAATTAGAGGGGGGTGATGCCTTGTGATTTTTAAGCTTTTTATTGAAAAGGTTTTATACTTTGCTTCACTTCTGTTTATGGGAATATGCCTATATTTTATGAATGGATACTTGCTTTTTATCCTCCCTTTCACTTCTTTATGTCTTTCATTTACTCATAGAGTATTTTTTATGTTTTTTTTGGTTTGTTTTTTTTTTTTTTTCTGATAGATGGGGAGATAAACAATTTTTATAATGCCTTATTGTTT
Organism: Podiceps cristatus; assembly: GCA_000699545.1. Taxonomy (NCBI): domain Eukaryota; kingdom Metazoa; phylum Chordata; class Aves; order Podicipediformes; family Podicipedidae; genus Podiceps; species Podiceps cristatus. The sequence goes on from JMFS01036465.1 coordinate 6,971, forward strand.
AGGCATAAAACAACTCATGTACCTTTGTCTGGGAAGATTCTCTCCCCCTTTTCTGACATGTTTGGTCACTCATGAATTGCTAGGTATTGCTGTGGTAAGTGTCACCATGGAGGCCATGCATCTTTTACAGCTCTTTCTAGATGGAATTGCATTAGCAAACCTGGGTTGTGTTAATTTTGTAATGACCCGTGTTCACAGTGATACAAAATGACACCATTGTCTTGGGTAAGAAGCAGCGAAACGTAGGTTTCCTGTGGTCAAGAATCCCCAAATTAATTTTTTGGGGGCAGTGTCTTGGAACATAAAAACACTGTTATCAGATAAAACCAGAAGCCCCTCTAAGCTGGTATCTGAAGCCCTGCAGTGACCTCATGCATACCCACATCACTGTCATTAGCCATGAAACACAGGCAATGTGATTTCACATTGCCCGAGGAATGTGGTGTGGATGTATTGAAAACAATATTCAATAGCAGATGCCAAAGGGAGAGTTTAAGGACAGAGATAAGTTGCCACACGCTACTCTACCCTACAGAGATCTCTGGAGTTGGAGGTGACACTATTGTATTTAGCAGTCATCAGTTGATTGATTTTTTCCCAACAATTTATCTACTCAATTTTTGAAGATGTGTAATTATTTAGCAACTATTATGTCCTATGCTGAGAAGTCCTGTAGCTTAAGTTTTTCCTGTGTGAACTATTTTCTTTTGTTCCTTCTGAGCCTGTCATCTATTTCCATTTCAGAACTCCCAGTGAGTCCCGCTCTGCTTTGTTTGGTTTAGTTTGGTTGGTTGTTTGTTTAAAAAAGAAAATGATGGATAAACTGTTGCTCCCTTTTTGAGACCACTCAAGACCGCAGACCTCTGTCAGTTCCCAACAGTCTCATTTTTTGGGATGATGAAGCCTAATATATTTAGTCATTCTTTGCAAGGAGATTGTTCCACTTCTGTGATAATCCCCATCACCTTTTTCTGTATCTTTCCCAATTTTATTCTGTTCTCTTAGAGGCAGGGGAACCAGAAAGGCACATAGTAATTAGTGAGTACATAACAGATATGTACCATGGCTTAACTATGAAAACAGGCCATTAGAATTGCCAAGATACAGACCATTGCAACGCCCGCTTTTTGTTTTATTCCTTGTGGTTATCCAGTGAGCTCCTCCTTGTCCTATAACTGGACTGTAAATGGCCTGAAGACGAAAGTCATCGTTTACTTCCCTCCTCAATGCCTGGCGCTATTGAGTCTGGCATTGGATTAACCCTGAGACCAAGCAGCCAGTGCTGTGCAAACCACACGGCTCGTGCGTACCCCTTCACCTTGTTTTCTAGATCAGTTCTAGATTAATTCAAAGATTCACCTCCTGCACTTTGCTGTCAGATTCACAGTGATCTCCCCTCCCCGTTCAGTTAAAGGCCTCTACTTTATTTGCGATTTGAGTCAGTCTGAATTCAGCAATCTGTTCCAATTCTGCCTTTCTCTGCCAGATTAAACAACCTTTTATTACCCAGCATTTTCTCCCCATGAAGGTATTTATGCACTCTAATGAATGTTCTTTTTACTAAGCTAAACAAATTGAGTTATTTGACTTTTTTTTTTTTTTTTCTTTATTTCCCAATATAGGATTTTTCAGCCCTCCAATCATTTTTGCAGCTCTTTCTGTACATACTCTGGGGTTTTTTCAGCATCTTTTTTAAAGATGTTGGCAGCAGAATTAGACTCAGTAGTGATGTATCAAGCTGTGGTTGTTAACTCTGGATTGATGTCTTCTTGGATCACATTCCAGGACACATCTGATTTGGATCAACACATGATAGCATGGAGATTATGACGGCTTTAAGCTAGCTGTGGGAAGACAGACAGTATCTGACCCAGCATGAAGCTAGAGCGACACAGAGAGCTGACCCCTTCTTTTCTCCAAAATACAGCCCTAATGTGGCTCGTCATTGTGATCTGCAAAACCAGCAGCCATTGGCTCCGTTCTTTACACCCCATGGAAGTGTTGGGTTTGGTCTAATACTGCAAAATTTCAAGCGTGGTGCCTCTCATACTTATCTCATTTTTACACAAGCTTACCTTAGCAGATGAAACCATCCCTCAGGCCCTACTTAGCTGGGATCTCGCGTACACAGCCAGGGGCTACAGTCTAGTTAGAGGTTGCTATTATTTCTGTCAATGAGTACGTGTTTTACCTCTATTCAGAATATCCCTTTATGTCAGGCTAAGGACATTTTACTCTTTCTTCTGCCAAGAACCTCTGGGATGGGAGCCAGTGCCTTCCTGCTGCACAAGCCACTTGGATCACCTAAGGTCTTCGGGATTTCCATGGGACAGGTTGATGCCAGCAATTTCTACTTAAGTCTATAAGGAAATCAGTCCTTGCTCAGCAAATGAAGGAGATGGCTACCTCTACCCAGCTAATCAGAGCAATTTTGTAACACAGATTTACAAGCTTAGGTGCCAAATAACCAGAAAATCAGCACACACATGTGCCCTTCCAAATAATCCTTTATCTGGAAAGAGCAGCTATTGAGCTGATATGTAGATATTGTTGGCTGACTCTGCTTGGTCCCCGTCTCAGTATGTTTAGGCTGTTGATTTTTGTTCTTGGACAATTTCAGCTAAGCTTAGTCCATTTGTCTATACAAGATCTCCCATTTAGCAAAGACTTCTGCTGGTAGGACTTGGATGCACTCAGCTCTGTGGGTGTGCATTTGAGAGGTCTTGTATTGTCCAATTTTTCAGTGTTCAGCTTGTGCTGATGTCCTTAATTGCATAGCTGAAAAGTTTGGAGTTCCCAACAGCAATGTCAGGACACCTATGCTCAATACTGTGAGCTCACAGAAGCACACTAGCACTGGGTTCATTTTTAGGTATCTTAGATTCATCAGTTGCAGCCGTCATTATTAAAGACATTATTTAACTTTACTAGAAGGCTTTGGGAAATGCCATGCAGAGAGGCTTGTCGTCTCTGCCTGTGTGTTGCTTGAGACAGGAGAGTTTGGAAGAAGTAATACAGAGGAAACATGGCTGTTATGCCAGGAAGAAAAAAAAAATATATATATATATATATACATAGTCAGGAAATATGCTTTCCAAACAGTTCAGTGAGCATCCTTCAGTAACCGTTATCTTTATTGATGGGGAAATGACTGACTAAGTTAGATTTCTTTGCCCCTGCAAGGAAAGAGAAATCGCTTTCAGTGAAATTTACCATCTTTTAGAAGATTGTGGATACGGGTAGGGAAAAAGAAGACAGAATTTCATGTCCTATGTCCCTTTTAACAACGCCTCATTCTATATAGTTCCTCCAGCAAAACTCTCCAGAGTGAAAAGATGATGTATAAAGTACAAAGTCTCTTGGGTCTCAGTGGTCTGCTTTCCCTCTTCCTCTCTACTCATGCACTCATACATCAAATGGTTTAACGTGGAGGGAAGTTAATGATCTCCATGCACAGATCTCTCACTTGTGCTCAGAGTGTCTAAATGGGAAGTGGCTTTGTACTCATGCTTCAGGCAAAGGCCTTTGGAAGCAATCACTTGTGAGAACAGCTGGATTCAAAACCTGCATGGCAGAGGCTAAGTACTCTCTCTTATTTTGCAACCAAAAGGCTGAAAGGCAAGCTGCAAATATCACTCATTATCATTTATTATTCCAAATTATGCTGAAGGGGAAACAGATCTCTTTGGCTTCAGTCCTACTCCTTTAAGTTTACCCTGTCAGGATGGAGAACAGGAAGAAATGTCTTTCCTTGAAGTTATATTTAAGCAATATTAAAACATATTTTGGGAGAATAAAGCTGCAGTGAGAATAAGCAAGTGTTTTAGCCCTCATGAGTTGAGTTCAAGCAGCTGCCAACATTTTTGAGTGGCAGAAAAAATAGTATTAAAAAAAGAGAACACATAAAAATGAATCTGCTCTGCTCTTCTGAACAGCTATTTTTGAAAACCTCTTTTTCAAAAGTTTCCCACCTCACATTCAGACTTCTCCACAGCAAAATGAAGCGCTGTCATTTTCAGTGACAACTGGCCAGTGGAAAAGACATGGGAAGATGAGGATACAGAGAGCGGCAGCTGAGAAGTGCTGTGGGAGGACTGAGGTGGCCAGGTTGTGCAAGTGCTCTTGTGTCTTGACCAACAGGTAACTGGTGACCCTGCCAGAATACCACTGAAAACTGCAACAAAACAAGATAACTTTGGGCAATTATTTTGATTCTATTCCAGAGAATCATGAGTTAGGGAAGGCAGGAACTGGTCAGAAGTCATGCCTACCATTTTCTGGCCAGCTTGGAAGTGTGAAGGACAATACACATATGATTCATCTGCCTTGATGACAGCATGGTGTTTGGTTTCTTATGGTTGATTCGGCTGTATGAATTCAAGCTTCACTGCAGATTTGCTCTGAAGGTGACCATTAGATGATCACCTCTGAATGGGAAATTAAAAAGGGCCAGATATTTGCCATTGCAAATTGGGCAGAAATAGGTCACCTTCACCCTATAAATACAAGAAGCCACCTGTCCATCAGATGGACTTTTGGGTTCTTTGCTGTAGCCTGTGGAAGTATTTTCTTTCCTTGCAGTAAAGAGGAAAGAACAGTTCTGTGAAGCACTTTGCCAACACATTTTTGGGCCAGATTTTATAGGGGACATAACGGAAATCTTTGAGAAGAGGGAAATAAGATCACTTACTTGAGAGCTTAGTTTGAGGTAACAGTCCTCCCTGGTTAACCACAGATGCAATGCTTCGCTCAGTGTCCATCAAATCTAGGGCCTTGTCCTGGCCAGATCATGGTGGCCCCTTACACAACAACACAAAGCATCTGATTGCAGATGGAACTATCTGCCAAATAGAACCTGGAAAGGGGCTAGGGTTCCCTTCAAAGAGGAGGGTTCTTAATCTTGATGCACTACCTGAAAACCTGTTCAATCGTAGCACACACTGCAAGCAGAAAGTCCTGATATGTCTGAAAGACCATGACTTTCACTCGGGAATTTATTTCAGTTGCTGTTTTTTAGAATTTCATAAAATGAAATGAAATGCATCAAAAATATGGTATTCAGGTCAAGACAGAAATAATTAAATGCAAGTGTCAAAAAATAGCTTTCTACATGTGTGTTGGTATCTGAGCTCACAATAGAGTAAAGAGCTAATCAATACAGTCAACAGGTTCGATTGGACCATCAGAAACATCTGAGAATCTCACAAATGCCATGAGATATCTATGTTTAGGCAACTGGATCTTATCTATGATACCTGTTCCAGGGTGAACTGAATTATTGTCTGGGATCCTCTGACCATGCGGATCAGATCTGAATAGATTGGAGCTTGGATATCTGATGCGCACATTGATAACAACACACAGAAACCTAAAAAAATATGGCTTGTCCTAGAGCTGAATCCCACTCTACTTGTCTTCAAAACGCCATCAGTGTTTCCTCTCTTGTAGCTTTAAAGAGGTTATAGAAAAATATTCAAACACCACCTTTGTTCCTGTCCCTCAGCACTTCTTGAATAGTAAAGCATGAGCACTCCCAAGGACAAGCATTTCCAGGGTGGTCGTCTTAATACACAAGTTAGGTCTTAGAGGGAACAGCACCACCACAGCATCTCGATATTTTCCGATTGTATTTTTTGTATGCTAATGACTGAAAGTGAACAGGATTTTGACACGTGCTTAAAGTACTAACCTGACAACTGAGTTTCTCAGTTTAGCTCCCAGCTACAGCACAAATGCCCTGGGTACATTTTGACAGGTCCTTTAACTTTCTTGTCCCTTAAATATTAATAGATAAAATGGAGGTTATTTTTCCTAAGGCAGTTGAGCTGAACGCACTAATGACTGTGAGATGTTACAGTAATGGAGGCATTTGACAAATGTAAAGAATGATGCTGCTGTTATTAGTGTGATGGATCAAAACTTCAGGTTCATTAGCTTCATATTTTCACTTGTCAGTGTATAAACACACTATTTTTGGCAGATGATATTCAAAAAAACTCATTATTAGTATTTAAAGTCTGCTTGAAATTAAAAAGTAGGGTGGTGCAGAGGAGCAAGGTATTTTTTCCTAGTCTCTGTAAAATCTGGCATTGTGAAAATTATGTCTCTTGGCACCACTGTATAAAGCAAACACAGAAGTAGAGAGGAAAAACTATTAAAGGGTGCGGCAGAATTTGAGAAGAATATCTGAGAGCTACTTTTACAAAACATGCCTGACAGAAATGGATTTTGGACGAGACGTGGGTGGAGCTGAACAGAAACCGATAAACATGGCCAACCCAATCTGATTCTGCTGAGCCGTCTGAGATTGTGCACTGAGCATCAGGTTAAGCAGCTTATTTGCTCTGGCGGTGTGCCCTGCAGTAGGTCTGCATGCTTATGCAATTGTCCCGGAGGTAGTATAAGACCTTCCAGCACCATAAACACTCACTGTGACTTTGCTAAGAGCTGGATACAGGAGTACCCTGGCGTCACTAATCCTGTGCTGAATCTCCAGTAAAAGGTATAGTGAACCAGAGCTGGGTTTGCGCTGGACACAAAGTTTGTGTCCTATCACCTAAGTTGTCCCTTACCTGCTTATATTAGCATGGCTAGCTGGGATTTCACTCTCTTTTGTTGAAGCATGAAAATGGAATTTCTTTTATAAGGACTCAGAGATTTTGAGGCAGCTGGAGGGTAATACGTCCTAGGTAAGTTTTTAGTATAGATTGCACACTACAGTATACTAAGTGCAACCCTCGGTCGTTGTTGGCAGAGGTGATAGATCAGGTACTTCAGGTGAGCCACTCTGATAACCTCAGCAACTCTGGCTTCTTCCTTGGCTGTGCTGAAAGAAATGGCCTGTGCTTTAGGAGATACGTAACAATGCATAACATTTGTGGGATAACTGGATTGAATGGATTAAAGCTGAAGGGGGGAAGGTTTAAATTAGATATTAGGGGGAAGTTTTTTACAGAGAGAGTGGTGAGGTGCTGGAACAGGCTGCCCAGAGAGGTGGTGGATGCCCCATGCCTGGAGGTGTTCAAGGCCAGGTTGGACGGGGCCCTGGGCAACCTTGTGTAGGTCCAGGCCTGGAGGTTGGTGTCCCTGCCTGTGGCAGGGGGGGTTGGAACTCTGTGATCCTTGGGGTCCTTTCCAACCCAGACCATTCTATGATTCTATAAACTGCATGTTGGAAATCCGGCCTAGGAGAATTCATGCCAAGGTAGGGTGCAGTATACTCCTGTTTGCTATCCAGCATCTCCTCTGAAGACTAGCAAGGTAGAATCAACAGTATATTTTCCTGGTTCTTACCTGCCTATCTCCATTCCTCATTAATGTCTTGTTTTACATTTAGTCTTCCATTCCTATATACTTTCTAACATTTTTTTTTTTTTGACCTGCTTTTGTAACCAGTGTAGCAAAGAAGTCTGCTCCACTGCTGTCTTGCATAGGGGTTACAATTAGGAGCAACGATCCTGCGGCATTTTTTTAGCAGCAAGGAAAAGTATTTGTTCTTGATCTTCATCCCAGTGGAGGAAAACAGAGAGGTACAATACATGTTCCAGCTTCTCTCGCGGAGAGGAAAATTCACTGCTAGATATTTGTGCCCTTGGTGAGACATTTCATTAGCTTATATGACATCTATCGGCAGTCTGTCAGGGCTGGGGGAGTTTTAGATAGAGCTGGCTGGCTTTACCCCATGATGGGTGAGGATGCTCTTTCATTGCAGGGCAGCAGGGATGCTGGAAACAACTGCAGAGTAGCTGCTCCACAGACTGATCTAGCTAGCTCCCTTTCCTCCATCACTTTTGCTAATGTCTGTTCTGGCAGAGGTGAAAATGCTGCTAACATCCACCAAAGAAATGTCATCTAACTGCACTGACAAACATAAGTCATAAATGTGATGAATTTTCACCTGACTGGTGACAGTGACCTTGCAGTGATTTGGGAAAGACCTGGATGGTCATAATTCAGTGTTACCACTGCTTTTTACTCAGCCTCTCTGGGTTTTAGAGAGAGACAGTGTCTGAGCTGGTTTTCTCTCCAGCAGCCTTGTAGGGTGAATTTTCCATTGGACTAATTACCGTGAATTGTGGTACTGGCATTATCTCACCATAAATCACCCTGATAATGAGGCAGGTGAGTGCAGATTCCAAACCTTGGGCTCATGCAGGTTTGATGAGGATAAACTCACCAAAGGATTGTGAAACACTGTGAAACTTAAAATCATAGAATCATAGAATTGTCAA
>JMFS01036466.1:0-18720 GCA_000699545.1 Podiceps cristatus
TGGTGTTGTCCGCAAACTTGCTGAGGGTGCTTATTTACAGCTATTATTCTTAAGCTCTATAGTCACCATGACTCCCTGATCTTTAAGGAAGGAAGAGGGCATTTATTACAGGGGTAGGATGATTCCACTGGATTTTCTCTCAAATCTGAAAGATGTACAACAAATGTTCAACAGTAATTCCTAAAGACAAAATCATAACGTAAACAACTTACCATTGGTAAAAAGGGGTTCTGGGAGCTTTCTGAAGAAGGATTTCAGCAAACTGCTTATCACATTCAAGTCTCGCCATTTCTAAACATTTAGAAGAAAGGGACAGACATGCTTTATATTTCTATAGTCACGACACAGCTAGAAGTTTTTGGGAGTTCAATTTGTAAATAGCATGATTGAAGACTTACATCATCATGAACATCAATGTCAGTCATTCCTTTGTTGAGCTCTTCTTGCATACTTGAGATAGCAGCATTATTTCCAGGAACTCTGTAAATACCTGTGTACTCAAGACCTCTTTCTTCAACCAATTTGCAGCATATATCAACAATCAGTGGAATATACTGAAGAAAAAGAAAAATTGTTGTATTATTTTAAAGTAATTCATACAAAACGTATTTTAAAATCACAATGGAAAGAAAAATTGTCCTTCCATACTTTGTTGGTATGAGCTGGTGGGCAGTCATCTAGTCTAACACCAAACGTTCCCACAGCAGATGGCTTCTTTTCAAACGTCTTCCTCATAATGCTTGGAATGCCTTTTCTCCATGTCCCCTTGTCTTTTGGTGGACTTGTCTCATCTTTTTGTTGTTAGTATAATGCAAATAAGGAAACAAAATATTAAAATAAGAGCATTTAAGTCACAAAACCTACTGTCAATACAGGTAACATATTTGCCAAGATCAAGGGACACCTACTGCTTTTTTACCACTTTTGCTAGGTTTTACTAACTCTCTAAACATTAGTCTGTTTTAAACATACCTTCTTTTACTTTTCTGTGATTCAAAAGATACTTCTGAACATACTAACACCCCAGTTTTAGAAAAGCAAGTAACTGAATGGTACTGTGGAATACTAAAAGGTACACAAACTGCATTTTAAAAAATTAAAATCTACATTTAGTATAGCAATATCAAGTCTCTATTGAACACAGTGCTGCACAAAATGCCCATGAAACAATACAGCCATGCTTGTGCTTGGCAGACCTACTCAAATCTTTCCAAAATGAAGATATTTTAGTCACTTCTAAATAATTCCAAACAGGACTCAAACACTTCCAAGTATTATCTATCCAAAAAACAAATAAAACGTGCAGTTGCTCTGTTCACCTCTCCTATAAAATTAATGTAGCAAATTACAATTCCCATTTATCCTGTACTGCAAGTCACATAATACAATAGTACTTCCTTCTTATTCAAGTATTTCTGGAAATATTCTTTCAGCAGATTTGACACTTACTTAAGATCTGCAATTTGGTTACATAATCTGTAGCCTAGCAGGAGCAAAGGGATATTTGTTGGTAACATAAACCAGTACGCGCTCACAGCTTAAATTCAAGACTGAATTGTTCAACAGTGGTTGATCAAAAGCGATTGCTCAGCTAGTTGCCTGAATTTGTACGCACCCCCCCTTAAAAGCACATTCCGATCAGAAGTACCATACATTTACACATTCGGGGGGCGAGGAAAATAGCTTCTGACATTATTTAATGGAGTTCAGTTACTGATTTAAGTTTGCAGTGCTAGCTCAGATTATTTTTAGAACTCAGCAGGCATTAACTTTGTTCTAAAAAAGATTACATTTTCACTCCTGTATTTTAAAGACAAAAACATGTTCTCTACTTCTAAAACGCTTCTGTGGAAGACTTCCGTTTCTTAACAGCATGTTTAAAATATGAATTTACCTTGCTAGTTCCAAGCCAGCTGGAGTCTGAAGTATGAATTACACAAAATTATTTCCAAAGCTTGGCAAAACTTTGGTGCAACACCTGTATTTTGCTACTGTTAACACTACATGGAACTGTAGGAAAAAACCCAAAACCCTCTTGACGGAGGGATGGAATAAAAAGCTTCAGGGATCTGAGAAGATCTGAAGTATTTCTAAGATAACAAGCAATGGGCGATTATAGCTGCAGCTTAAAAAAACCCTGGTTAATACATGGTTTGCATCTGTATATTCATGAGTTCAAAAAACCTGAGAAAGGCACCTCAACGGCCTCACACTGCGGCTTATAAGGAACTAAAGAAATACACAAAACATGCAAGACCTTTAGTGAGAAGCTTCCTTTCAGACTCATCCTTAGGAGAATGTGGACTCTGGGTCCTCTGTTCTGCTTTAGTTCCAAGCAGAGTCTGTCTGATACTTAGACTCTGGCGAGGTGTTTTGGGGGATGGCTCTGTTTTGTTGCTTGAAGAACTGAAACAAGACATACTACTTCAGTAAAAAGAAGCTAGTTAAGACAACTACAAAAACTAATGGCAGCACAGAATTCACCTACCTCATCATTGTACTGTATTCTTTAATCCTCCGACTAATTAGATCTCTACTAGTGACACCAGTATCCTGTCAAATGAATTGAGATCTACTTTACAATCTTATAAAATACAACAAATATTTTTTACTTTAAGAATTACCTCTTCCTGCCAACAGAGCACATATGAAAAACTAACATTTCAGTACAGTTAAAAAAAAAAAAAAAAAAAATCTTCAGAACACCAAGGACAGAACATTTAAAAACAATGAGGAAAACTAAAGTAATTACAAATTAAATGCTGCTATTTACAATTTTTGTTTCCCGAAGGAATACAGTCTGATTAAATCCTGTTAAATTTAAAGTAAGTTTAAATAGAAAACATGCAAGTCAACACACCCTACTGCTCTGAAAAATCCAACCCTATGTACAACACAGTATGTTACATTGCTTTTACATTACGATTACTTTTACACATACAGCTGGACAGTCATGAATTCAAATGTGCTTTTATCCATGTCTAATAATGTCTAGAAATCCATTTTCTTTTGGATAATTATTTCAAATCTGAGCAGATATGCATGACCACAGACATGAAAACACTCCTCTGTTGCTCATCACTGAAATGAAAATGCACCAAGGGCAATATTGGAACAGATATTGGTATGTTATGTACCACAGTACACGTTCGTCTTTTGTAATTAGCATTAACTTTAATTCACAGAAACATCAATATTTAACATTTAACCAGAGAAGCAGGCATCCTTCAAAGTTTCACTTTTAACTACTGAGAAACTCACCACACTGTACCACTGCACACACCACTTTGGAATGCAAGTCTGAAGACAGAGCACACTGGTTCTAGTACTGCAATTATCTTTTTTAAAAGATTTGGGATTTTTGACAGATCAGTTTAATATAAAGTGCATCTTTAGTCAAATCAGCAAGGACATTAATTAACTTATTTCAAAAGTCTGCTCTCTCATTAGGAGTATGTCAGGCTTTTTTGACCTCTATTTACTTAGTTACCTTGCCTTTCACCTCCTTTTCTTCTATGTTCCTGTAGACATTTTGGTCTATTGCTTAATGACAAATGATTTCTTTTGTTGAAGTATTAATTACAACAAAATACAATCAATTTTTAATTAAAAGACAAGAACTATGGCTTCTCCATTACATGTTATAATATTACCTCATCGTTTAAGTTGCTGTTGTCTTGTATTGCTTTAATCCATGCTAACATATTATCTCTGTCCTCAGCTTGAAACAGATACTCGCAGTCTGACGTGGTGAGCCTAAACACGTTTTTCCTCTTGGTTTCACAGTATGAGATGTCTATCAAACAAGCATTGATGCTTATAGGTTGTTCTTCTTCAGATGGGGTCACTTGTTCCTTTTTATCCTTGTACAAATAAAGAGAATGACCTCGAAGAACAACATACAATTGCTTCCATGGCCGAATGCTCCCACCAACTCGCTGAAAAACATCAACTGGTATGTTAGTTTGCTTATTTGTTACAATTAATGTTTCTGGAATAAAAAAACCTACTTCCAGAAGTTCTAAAAAGAAAGACTACCTACACCATTCTTAAGAGTGACCTGCAGAAAGACTACACAAAAGTACACTGATTGCTCTCCATTAGAGGAGTGACTTGCTTGGTACCCTGGCCTCCCTCATCACCCATTAACTGTGAGTTCACATATGACAGTAGCAAGAAACAGAACGTAACTAGAATTTCACAGAGGCTTTCATAAAAATATAGCAAAAAACATTTAGTGGACTCTTGCCCACGCCTTTTAAACTTCATTCAAGTCAGACTCATGTTTATACACCACTGCAATTCCAGACTCCCAGTTTTCCTTCAGTGTCAGTCTATGCTTGTGCAGAAGGCAAATCTGAACTCAGCTCCACAACGTTCACAAAAACTACATCTTTTTTCAAACTAAAATTATCAAGGGACTGATTCTTACTACTTAATTAGTCATTAGAAATCAGTTTACTTCACAGATGCTTTGAAATGTAAAATTAGAACCATAGAATTATTTAGGTTGGAAAAGACCCTTAAGATCACCAATTCCAGCCATAACCCTAACACTGCCAAGTCCACCACTAACCCATGTCCCTAAGCACCACGTTTACATGTCTTTTAAATACCTTCAGGAATGGTGACTCCACCACTTCCCTGGGCAGCCTGTTCTAGTCTGTAGTAACCTTTTTGGTGAATAAATGTTTCCTAATAGCCAATCCAAACCACCCCTGGCTTAACTTGAGGCCATTTCCTCTCATCCTGTCAGTTCAGAAGTTCAGAAAGCAGTCTATAAAAGAAGCTGAGGAATTCAGTAAAGTCAATGTTTGAATAGGTCTTATTGATGCTCAGATCCCCAAAATTTTAATTAAAAAGCAAAACAGGAAGGCTTTAAGCTTCTTATCTTAGGTTTCCACCAGCTTGATAGTTGTGCTAGATTAAAAAACCAAACATGATAGGTACCTTTCCCTTGTCTGTAACAAGCTGACGAAAATGAAGCCATCCTTCCTTGGAGGCATCGCCAAAGACCTCTGAAGAAGAATCTTTTCGGGAACCAGAGTCTTCTGAAGATTTTTGGCTCTCGGGGACCTAAGGAAAATATTACAGAATAAAACCCACAGTGTACTTCTAAATAAATTTCTCTACAATCCCCACACTCAAGATGTTTCTCTCTCAAAGCTGACACCTCATTCAGCAAAAAGCCCCTAACAACATCCTCCTGGGAAAATATAATTTCTAAACTTTCCATGAAACAAGAGTGACATTACACATCCCAAGAATACTTTGAGAAAGTGCAGGAGTCTTAGACTCTCATTAGTCAAATGCATGCCATAGACATGCTTTGTTTACAGAAGCTGAGGAAAATGAAAAATCAAGGGCCATGTGGTGAGCCTATGAAAAAAGAGACCATTACTTACGTGATGCATACAGCACCAATTGGGGAAAACACATCAGAATCAATTTCAATATCAAAATCAATCAAAATTAAGAACAATCCGATGAGAAGTAATTCCAATAAACTTCATGGCTGTGTTTAACACATTACTTTGTATAACCGAGTTGCATACTTGTCACAGTAGTATATGTAATTCTTAGGAGCTGTTATATACATATATACCTACCTTAATCCCCTTTAAACTAGATACATGTTTAATGGATCTGTTGGGAGAAAAACAAATGTTAAAATAAGATCTTACACATTTTTTAAAAATTAGATCTCCAAATTAACTGGTATTTTTCATGAACTTACGATTTTCCCTCTTCTCTGTAGTCATCCAGTCCTTCATCATACGACTTTGATCTCTCAGTTTTTGCAGCAGGCTGGCTATCCAGGACACTAGGCCGGATGGATTCTACAAACAAACAGAAATTTTCAGGTATGTAAGAACCTGAATCACTTTTTGTAAACTTTTTATTGCTTGAGATAAATTGCAGTTTTCACTCCTGTTCTCCAGAGTGTAAAAAGAAAAAGATGCATAAGAAAAAAAATGAAATCAACACTCACCATGATCATGTGAAAGTTGTCGCCGAATTAAAGGGACTGGAGATGTGGGAGTGGGAGGAACAGTTGTTACAGCTGGTGCTTGAGAAGCAGATGCAGAAATAACAGCAGAAGCAAATGGTCAATACTAGGACTAGTCGGTTCATCTACAAAGGTAATGTCATGTATGAACATTAAATGCATTATCACATGCTTAGACAGCTATTTAGTTTAAGTTCTTGTTATTCGGATACCGGATCAAGTATCTTAAACATGAAGAATTTCAAACAAACAAAAGGCGTCCAATTAATTCACACTGTCAAATGTACTTTTGTTTGTAAGAAAGAGGAGCCCATTTAATTTTGTAAGAATATTAATTGTACAGCACAGATAAGGGCAAAGAACATCATACCCGATTATAGATTTTGCCGTGAGTGAAGCAGGAATTATTTGCTAAACTCTTTTAATACTATTTTCAAGTAGACTGTTTTTGTTTATGTACATAAGTGAAACACACACTTATTACATCATTAAGTTTGAACTCAAGAGACAGATAAGTACAATTTCCTACAATAAAATATGGGCATTCAGGCTACTGAAAACCATTTGGTTTAAATGAGTGTTCAAACAATAAAGCCAAGTTACAAGCAAACAAACAAACAAAAAATTTTAAACAGATTTCCAGCATCCAAAGAACCAAACCCCCCATCCTCCATACATTCAAATAAAGTAGCATTTATATTTTTAAAAGATGGCACTACTACATACCAATTAGTTCTTCCACTAATTGTTCATACAAACGATTGCATGCCATACATGCCCAGCACCTCACAGTCTGAATAGCCACAAGGGTCATCATGAAAGATTCCAAAAAACTTTAGATATTTCTAGTATTTAGCATGTTTCTTACAAGATGGAAGAAGCTGAAAGATGCATTTTCAATCATTCCGAGAAAAGAGCCGTAGCATCTTCTAGAACACATTACTAGGACCAGAAAAATAATTCTACTTCATGCTCCGGCAGAAGAGGGTATGGGATTTTTTTTTTTAAAAAAAAAAAAAAAAAATCAAGTCACGAGCAGGGGCTGAACTGTACTGCCATAATGAATATGAATGTATTCTAGGTGCTAAGAATTGTAATATGCAGAGCTACTGAAAAGCCTATTGAAATCAATGAACACTCACAGACAGAGGTTTATTCTTTGCTTTGTACGAACACAACTGCGTGTACTGCATTGTGCTTTTCCAACAGTCGCTAACAGTTCTGTTAAGGCAGCACTTGTACCATCGAAATTTGGCAACGCAAATTTAAAACAAGGCAATAAACAATTAAACATGAAGGTTTAGCAGTAATGGCCCTCTAAATTGTCTGAAGTGGAAAATACAGTAATTTTTTAAGCTTATGTTAAAAAAACCATGCCCTCCAAAAAACTAGCTGCAAACTGGAAACATTAACAAAAAGGGAAAGCAAAAGAATTCACAGCAAACCTGCGATATTACAATTTTAAAAATTTCTAAGTTTTACTTGCATCCACAGTGACAAATTAGAAGCATTAACAGAATTTTTCTCTACAGCAAGTAGGAGACAGGAAGACCCCCAGTTACACTTCCATTTCAAAACTACAACAGCTCACTGTGCTATTGCCTTTTTCCATTCGCTCACCTTCCCTGCAGCAAACCCTGAGAGAAGCACACTAACATGGACTAAGGAATATAACCACTCACTGAACAATTTAATTAGTTTATAGCATGCAAACTGAAGTGCTCAGCTTTAAGTTACTTATGTTACAGACTTATCTCAAAATGACACAGTCTCTATTCCCAAAAGTTAAAAAAATGCTAGTGCTTGAAATAAATCTGTGCAATCTGTGAATAGGAAAGTGTTAGGTACCACTACGCAATTTCCCACAACACTTAAATGCAAGAATTCAGCTGAGGAAAAACAGTTTAAGTCCTTGAAAGCAACAATAATTATTAAAATTTTTACTTCACAGTGGATCTAACCCCCAGATGAATCAAAATTGAAGTGGTTTTAGAAATAGGCAAGCTTTAAAGAAATTGCAAATGACATTGGTACAAGAGGGAAATAACTGTTCAGTGCCTGAAGAGGTTGAAGGTCAGCTAACGGCAAGCTTTTATGTAATGTAAAGTGATTATAGAGCAAACCATGACATACACCCTATGAGTTATTGCCTACTCATTTAATGCACTAGCAAACTCCACCATTGCTGTCCAATAAAAAACAAAACCCAAACAACTCCCTCCCTCCCCCTTGTATTTCGACTCTCCTCTTTACTGCTTGCTGTATTTGTCTCCCTTTTCTGTTTCCTTGATTAATCAATGTATTTGCACCCCAAAACTCCTCGCACAGCATGCAAAAGGATGTGTTCAGCTTACCAATCAATGAAAACGACTGTGTCTGAAATGCAGTGATGCGTACAGAACAAACAAGCCAGAAGAGAAGCCACACAAAATAATTCTCTTTCAGTTTGTCATCTCATGGATTACCAGTGACCCTTTAAATATTTGTAACAAAAAGGTCAAATACTCCGGGACTACTTAAAGTTTTACTTTTCATTTAAGAAAAGGATACAAATACAATTTGTTTCGCACTACTGTCTAAAAAGTAGACCAAGAGACTGGCCATTGGAAAATGAGCCCACATGGTGACAGAGCATCTCTGGCAAAGGGGAAAATGCCATTTGTCACCTCTGAACATGAGCACACAACTGGTCAACAGTTGCAACTAGTGATTCCCAGGAAGAGCTTTTCAGTGCAAAAACATTTATAGGACGTAAGACACTGAAAACTTGTAATAAACAGGCAACACAGCTCCAACTACAGTTAACTTGCATTAACTGATTTGCTAGCTAAATTCACATATCAAAGTGCAGCTGGAGATGAGGGACCTACAAAGAGAGAGAGCATCTGTACACAATGTAAGTAATCTGTAAAAATATTAACTTTCTGACTCTGCAAAGACAAATTTACACTGAATGGGCTCAGAGGCAGAACTAGAGATTTCAAAACTGAGGACAAGGGTGAGAGGGCATGACAAAGGGGATATACTATCCCCACTCTGTGGATGAGGAACTAAGGAACAAGTATTAATCGATTTTCCAAAGATTCGAAGGAATGAAGACCAAAGAAATCATGGGGGGGTGGGAGGGGGAAAGGAGCACAGATCTGTATCATATGCTACTACACTGCTACAATACGATTTTATCATGATTAATACAGTATTTAATGTCTTTGTTTATAGCAATCTCCTGGAATAGTCCTTCAGGTTTATACACGAAGGTTTGAAAGTAACAACCTGAACACAAAACAGGGCACATTTTGAGAACTTTAAATGTAATTTAAATTAATCACAGAATTATTCAGGTGGAAGTGAACCTTGGAAGGTCCCCATGCCCAACCTCCTCCTCCAAGCAGGGGTTAGCACTGAATTCAGACCATATTGCTCAGGGCTTTTGTCCAACAAGTTCCAAGCATTGGGGAACGATCTCTTCCCCCAGTATCCTGGCTGTGCTCTTATTAATTCAGACCAGTATGGTGTTAGTCTTCATCACCATCAAGGTGCTGGTACCACTGCAGGAGGTTAGCCTATTCCAGGAGCAGGACTTAGCATTTGCCCTTGAATTTCAAGAGGTCCCTATCAGGCCATCCTTCTAGGCTAAGTCCTTCTGAATATGCTTTCATGCTGTTGTGGTTTAACCCCAAACGATAACCAGACCATGCAGCTGCTCGCTCACCCCTCCCCTCCCTGGTGGAGTGGAGAATCGTAGAGAGAGTGAGCTCACGGGTTGAGATAAAAACACTTTACCAGAACAGCAAATAAAAAGATAAGAATATATTATTTATAATAACAACATATAAGCATAATAGAATATATGAAACTATCGATGCACAATTTCTCACCACCTGGTGACGGATACAGCCCGTCCCGAGAAGCAGTCAGGGAGCAGAGATATTCCCCTGCAGTCATCCCAGAACAGCAAGTTCCAGAGAGAGTGTGAGGGAACAGACAGACAAACAAACAGGCCTGAACGAAAATAAAATGAAAATAAGGTAACAAGAAGGGAACATGAACAGAAAACAAACCAAACAAGGAACCAGAGCAGGCGGCAATGGCTGACCCTCGTTTATATGGGGCATGATGGCTATGGTATGGAATTCTCTCTTTGGCCAGTTTAGATCAACTATTCTGGCTGTGCCCTCCCAAGGGTTTGCACCTGCACATCAGCAAAACATGGGAAACTGCAAAATGTCCTTGATCATCCAGCAGCAACGAACAACAGCAGTGTACTGTCACCATTTTTCACATACTAAGTCCAAAACACAGGGGCTGCTGAAGACAAAACTAGCTCCGTCCTGGCTAAAACCAGGACACATGTGTAACGACTGCACCCCCTAGTTTGGTGGTGCCTGCAAACTTGATGAGTGTATTCCGTCACCTCTCTAGGTCACCGATAAAGGTATTAAACAAGCCAGATCCTGAAGAACGACACTTGTAATCAGCCTCCAGGAAGAATATGAACCCTTAGCCACTGCCTTTATACCTGACAAACCAGTTTTCCTATGCATGCAGCAGTACACACATCTAGACTATGGCACAAGGATGGTGTCGCAGCAGAGACTGAAAGCTTTGCTAAAGTCAAGGTTGGTGACCCCGTGTTCTCTGCTCATTCACATATCTAGTCATCTCATTATAAAAGGCAATCACATTGGTCAAGTACTGTTTACTCTTGGTAAATCCATGCTAGCTATTCTCAAACGCCTTCTCCTTCATGTGCCCAGAAATCAGTTCCAAGAGGACCAACTCCATGATTTCCCTAAGGACTGAGATAAGGTCAATTGACTGCCTTCCCTGGATTGTCCTCCTCACCCGTTTTCTAGATGAGTGCACAATTTGCTTTTTTGCAGTTCATGGGGACCTCCTTCAGTCCTTGTGATCCTTCAGAGATGACAGACAGTATTCCTGCAATGGTATCAGCCAACTCTCTCAGCACCTTCAGATGCATTTCATTGGGTCAAATGGACACATCGAGCTGCACTGGAGCTGTTTTAAGAGTTCCCTGTTTAACCAAGTTGGTTACAATTGTGGGTTCTCTTTGTTTAGTTTTGGGGTTTTTTGGGGGGGTGTTGCTGTTTTCTTAAGGAAATGGTTTAGTTAACTGAATCATAACATATACACACGGAGAGCAAGTTCACAGACTAACTTTAGTCCAGAGGAGCCATCAGGGGTGCTTGGGCTATCATTAACAGAGAAAGGTGATTTCTCCCACCAGCCCCTGGGGATTCAGATTGCCTAATCTTTCTTCACTGAAATTCTATTTGGAATAGAGTCACTTCCACCAGAAAGTGACTGGAAAAACCTAGCTTCCCAAGGCTAAAATAATCTCTCATATTTATTCCCCTTGGACATGGCAGTCTTGCAAGTGGTATCTCAACACCTCAAAAAACTGTAAGAAGGAACTGTATTATTTAGTAAGTGTATTGCAGACCACATTACCATTTAAAACACTAATTAGGCATTTCAGTTTAAACAATGTGAATATGTAGCTACAAACGTTAATTCAACAAGTATGTATTTTATCAGACTAAGTGATTTGAAGATTCAAATAATAAAAACTAATAGCTGTGCAGTAAGACACACTTAAAACAGTTTTAAATTGCTTTTCATGTGAAGGATGTTAAGACAATGTGAACTCTCAGGCACTAAAAATCACTCAACATACTCAACTCAATTTTCCAAACTGCATACGCTGAAGAGGATAACTGTACTTTAATATTATTGGTTTTCTGAAAATCATAACCAATTCTTGGATTAGGTATGTGTTTAAAAATGTCCCTGTAGTACTTAATGCAATTTTGGTTACTCATAGATCTTGTGGCATTTTAACAGTGATTCCTCTCTGTAAAAAGCTCAGCCTTCTGCAGAAGGCTACAGGGAGGTAATTCGTACTGCATTCTGTCTCCAAAGCAAAGGGCTGAAAAAGTCATTAAAAGCATTATCTTCATTCAACGGAGACACAGATGTGAAGGTTTCTACATACTGAGATGGCAACTACCTGACAGCCATTACAGTAAGTATTTTAACCATTGCCTCTCTTTCTCCAATAATTCCCTCAAACAACAGGTTATGGCTTTTGGAGTGTAATTTAAGAATGAACACTATGTGGCAAGTTTGTTTGCTTATGACAGAAAAGAAGGCATAAAACTATCAAGCACTCATTAGAAGAATTAAAAAAAAACACCAAAAAAAAAAAAAGAACCCAAACCAAAAAAACCCTCTCTTCTTTACTGAAGGCCAGACAGGACATGCCAGCGACATGAACAGCCCCTGCAGCAAGACTGGCACTCCCTTACTTCCAGCCCTTTGCCAACAACCATTTTGCAGGCCCCATCCTTGGCCTATCCAAGCACTCCATAGAACAGAGTACCACGACAAGCTCTGCACTGTCATAGCACTTCCTTGCCCCAAAGTGTTCTTCTTAAATACAGTACATGAAAGCTTTAAAATCTTGCCCTACATCCAATACCTCCTTCTATGCCTCCCAGTTCAGGTCTGCTCCAGCTTGCTACAGGCAGCACTTTCCTTCTGTACAGCCCCATGGACCAGATCTCCCTTCCTTCACCTCGGCGGCCGTCGGGATGCAGGGGTGAAGAAAGGGCTGCTGAGGCACAGGCACAAGCGGAGCAGGGAGAGATGAGCAGGGGGACAGAGGCTGCGAGGAAGAGGCACCAACGAGAAGAATGAGGGAAAAGCGGAGAGAAGGTGGACAGGATACCAGAGGAAGGAAGAGGATCTTCATCCACACATAGGCAAGGAAGTCAGAAAAAGGTCTATCTCAGAGGATACTCATCTCCAAGAAACCTCAAAAGAAGCTGAATTTAAGGTAAACAAAGACATAGTAATATAGACCATTTTTCTTTTAAAAGCCTGTCAGAAAGGCATTCAAATAAAAAGGCCATGTATACAATTTCATCTGCATAGTGAAAAGGCCAGAAATAACCAATAAAACAAAAATGAATTGTTCAATAAAAAATAATCTGTATGGAATTAACCTTGGTATCACAAGACAGCACAAAGGACTGATAAATACTCCACAGCAGTGGCTGTTCCAGACCTTGAAGTACAAGCTGCTGCATCTTATACTTTAACCTACAAGGGTAAAAGCTCCAATAATTAAAGACTTCCAAGCCTAAAACACATTATTTGGAAGGAAAATACACTATCGCCTGTATTCATCATGACTCGCTACCTCATTTTTCAAAAAAGAACCTTTAGAAATGTTTTTGTTTGTTAGTTTTTAAGTACTTCCAGTGCTGACAGCACTGATTGTCTTTACAAAGAACTTCTTCATGTATCTACTTTACGTAATTATCCTCATGTAGCCGAGTATAATGGCAACATGTCTGCACGCTGAGCACATTCATTTTTGTAAGCCACAGAAACACAGGACTGGAACAAGCCTCCCGAATCATCAAATGCAGTCCTCTGCTAACACACTCATGTAAATAATATGTTTAATATACTGAGTTTCACACAAACAGAAAAAGGCTTTGCAATGTTATTCTTTGTGTGAGACTATTCTGAAAACCTTATCTATGATAGTCTGTTGCTTATTTCAGTGTTAAACAAAGGTAGAAGTATCTTTAGATAGAAAGTTCTATCTCTTTAGATAGAAAGATCTTTAGTAGAAAGCAATTCTAAAGGTTCCTGTTCAGAGTATTACCCCACCACATAAAAAAAGTACAATTCTCAATATACTTTTTTTTTGGCCAAGGACCCTGATAACACTCCTTTATTATCTGCAATTATTAAGTTATAATTATATACTAAGGATGATTTATGCTTTGAAAATATTATCAATTACCAAATCTGATGCTTCTACTCAACTAGAACTCTTCTAGATGTTATGAATTATTGACCTCAAATTTAAGTGTTAATTGAAAAAGGATTTTTGAGTTACGGCAGCATTTAAATGGTACTTAAAACACTAATTTGCAATTTTGTGTTTCAGCTGCTATACTTCAGAATACCACAATGATTTAAAAATTGTTCTTTAGATAAGAAACACTGAAATTTTTAGCCTGGAGCAACAGCGATTTGGCAGGCTACACTGCAAAACCCTGGGGAAAAAAAAAAAAAAAAAAAAAAAAAAAAGACGACCGATGCTTATCCTAGAAACACCAATGACATGTTAAAAGCTGTGCCAATGCTATCGCTGAAATAATGGAAGCACTAGTCCCTCAAAAATGAACATCTGTCAGCTCTGATTTCTATTGTAGTTACATTTATATTTTCATAGATTGGAATAGCTAGCCAGTAACCTGTAAGGAAAAAAAAAATTACCACAATGGCTGAAGATTTTCATATTCATCTTAACTGTTGTTTTTGCTAAAATTAAAGTTTCCTTAAAACATGCAATATCAACCATTTAGTTCAGCCACCGTTTGCCCAACGTTTTGAGTTGACAAGCCATGATCTCTGCTGCAGAAGAATGAGGTTTTGAATTTCTCTCTGCCTGCTGCTTTTCTCTTCTCACAAGGAGAAAACAGAATGAGTACATTCTTTCGATTACTACTGTGAGAATATTTCTAGTTGTTGCCCCTAACCTTTCTCTATTCTTACCAACATAACCCTTTCAATAGTGTGTTGTGCAAGTGTATCTATTTATTTTCTAGTTTCAAGAATATAACTGGAGTACATGACTTATCATTTGAAGGTACATGCTAATGAGATAAATCCTATATACCCCTACTTACAGCACTATAGGAGAATGCCATCACATGTACAGTAAAGATGCCTGAAGAGTTTAGCTAATGTTAGGTGTTGTAGAATGTTTCACTTCCTAATGCCTTAGTTAATTTACTTAAAAAAATAGTAGTAGTATTTGGTAAAAACAAACAAAAAATATTCACTGGAAGCCAGCTAGATTTATCGACAAGTACCCAAATACTTTTATTATGACAGAAGTTTGTAGAAAAATATTGGAACACAATAAAAGTATCTTTTTATTTATGAAAACTAGCAAGAAGCTCAGCTCTTAAAACAAGGTGAAAAGCAGCATCTGCCCGACTACCAGCACAGAAATCACTATGGTTGGTTGCCTGCACTAAAAAACCATGAGTGGTGTGGAATGGGTGAATCAGGATTAGCAGTCTGCTGGTCACTCTTCCAACATCTGCAGCAGATATTCAGCCAGCAGGGGACAGGTTTTAAAAAAACAAACAAAAAAACCCAAACCAAAACAAAAAACCCCACACACAAATAAATAGCATTCAGTTAAAGCAGTGAAACTCCGGGCAACTCTTTCTTTAAATTAATACAGGATATTGGATAGCTCAATTTTACTGTGGTACAAAAGAGAATGGAGAAAATTATGGAGCACTTAAAATCACATTTGGCTCAGAAATGTTGTACAGTGCAAATGGTTGGAGAATAGGAAGCACCAACATTAAGTATCATATATCCTTGTCCTGTTCTTACACCTTTCCTTAGGTATCAATTTCAGCCAGAGAGAGGACACTCATCTAATTTTTACAACACTTTGGTGTCAATTATTTTTATCTGGATCTTTTTCTTTCAGTTATCCACAAATTAATAGTGGAATGAAGTGACCTAGAATTTTTCTAGGGTAAGGATGTACTAGATGTTTTCAAAAATGGGATCATACCTCTGAGGAAAAAACCTCTTTGTACTTATCTGATGCTACTGTATGCCTAAAAGCTCTGTAATAGGATGACTATAACTTGTTTGATTTGGGAAAAACCACACACGTCAAGATGATGTTTATTTAGGCTAAGTATTTTAAAACATACCCATTTAAAATTAATTTTCATGTGACAACCCACTGCTAAGTTGAAAGAACATTCACCCAGTAGTAATGGCCAAAGCACTATATGCACTGGCAGCTGACATACTGCAATCAGGTTCAGTATTGAAGCAGTTTCTGCATTTCACTCATATGGGTAGTTCATTCAACTCAATCTGGGAGTTGGATTATATTTTTTTTTAATTACTTTCTACTCTACAATGAATGGTGTAAGGAGGAAAAAATAGTTTCAAGCTAGCTGAAAATCTCAGATGTGCACACTAGACATCTGTGTCTAAGAAATGTATTAAAATAACTATATTCTGAATCAACCTTTTCTCAACAGTTACAAGAATGTTAACTAGAATACTGATTTCCATCCAAGTGCAGGTTAACACATCCAAAATTACCCAGTAGGCCAGAAATTCATCATTTGCTGTTCTCCAACAGAGAAATTGTATACAAATTACAAATCTGAAAAAAACCCATACATTAAACACCACAATTGCTAATAGTCACTGATAGAGATAATGGTATTTTTACTAATTTAGAGAACAAGTGAGACCACTTCTGAGTAAAAGGAATAATCTTTCATTAGAATAACTGGTATAGTTTGAAACAATAGAGAGCATTTCAAGAACAGAGCCTTTCTTTGGACCTGAAAAAGAAACAGCAGCTTTCCAAGCTAACCACAATACCCTGCATTTACTAGCGCATGGGAAGTACTGAAACCTACAGTACCAGGTTATTTTTTTCCAACCAGCAGCTTGCTCATCCCCCAAGAATATCTCCTTACCTGAAGGAGAGTTTGAGCACACAGTACCTTGACTAATTTTTTTCAAATAAATTTCTCCTATAAAAGATATTACATCTACCTAGACTAGCTTTGCTCTGGACAGATCCTATTAGCTGAATCTGAACAGATTCCTACTAGCAAATGCAAACCAAAATTTATCTCCCTGCTTCAGAAGAGCATTTTGCGAAAGGACTAGTGTCAAAGGCAGATCTTCAGCAACCCACCATAAGCCCCTGCAAGAATATGCTGTAAGCAAGCTCGATGGAAACTCTGCTTGGACTTCTGTTTGTGGTGCATGGCACCATGCTACTTATAAAGAGATAATCTAAAATCATCATGTTGTGCTATTCTCAGGAGCAAGATAGTCACAAAATACTGCTGCAGAAGCCAACTGTTCCTGGCTGAATTTCTGCAGAATATGGTCTGGCCATATCTACTTCCTCTAACGAGCAGAAAGTAGTAACAAAAATAAACACACCACAAGGAATTTAAAATGGCAATAATATGTTACCTTGGAAGACATTTATTGCCCTCAAATTTATATTTTTACACTTCTCCAAAGAACTACTGTACGAATAACTTCAGTAAGTGCACTTATGAAATGAACCATATCTAACAAAACCTAGTACTGCAAAACCAATTATGTTGATGTAAACATAAAGGAAGCAGAAAAGTTGCCAACACCAAGGTATGCCTTTATTCAAAGTAATATCCTTCTCAATCACCAGACAGAAGGGGGGAAGGACCCAAACGAAAACACATAACAGAAAAATCCAAGTGATTTTCCTTCAAAAGAGTTAAATAGCCTTTAACTGAGTTTCAAAGTAGATCTAGCATTTTATCTGTCTGATTAAGTAAGGCTTTTAACAAGTGAAGCTGTAATTAGGCATAATGATAGTGGAACAAGCAAAGTTAGAATCATGCATATTAATTCTAACTTCAGAAGATGCCCACTCTTAATGGTATTTGATACTCTTCCTATTCAGAGAGGGCTATTTCATCTTCAGTGTGCTGGAGCTGTGGTGGAAGTTTTCCACAGCACCCGTACCGCGGTGCACAAGAATTTCTTGCTAGGAAGACAGCCATAAGTACTGTGTTGGCTCACGCCGTGCCTGCACTCCAGCAGCACTGATTTCTAGTATTTCTGGAGTATTCAGGAGGTTTCAGTTCAAGAGGTTAAGAAGCCCATAAGAACTCACACAATCCCATGCGGTGTTATCCTAAGAGGATGCAATGGAGAGTCACAACTTTCTTATGCAGTGCTCAGCTGCTACCAGAATGCAGTACAATTGCCATGCTTAAGGCTGCTTTAATCACCACGTTTCTCTAAAATCTGGAAGCAAGTCATTTGAGTAAGAGTTTATGGTAAATCTTTGTCGAAATCAAGATAGGAGATTGTGTAGAAAAGTTTGGACTTGATTTTGACAATCTTGATCTGACTTTTACACAAAATTTAAATTGTAGGGGAAAATTCCCAGCAAGCACTCCTGAGTACAAATACCACACATAACTTAAATCAAGTGCCCAACATTGATTTTAGGCATAGCATTAAAAATCCTGCAAAGACTGGTTACATGCCTTACAAATTTGTACTAATCCTTAAAGATCGATCGACAGGGTCTGAAGAATCCAAAATTACACTGGATACTGATGCTCCCAGTAATAAAAATAATAAAATCTATTCAACTCCATTCAAAAAGGAAAAGCCAATGAAAAAGCCATCTGCTAGCTAAGAAAGCATTTCTGTTACATCTTAACAAAAGAACAGAATGACTATATGTCTTGTACGATTTCCATTCTTCAATGCACACAAACCTGCTTTACTGGTTTTGGCTATTTATTTTAAACTAGTAGCAGATATTATAGATAATTCTAGGGGGGAAATCACAATAGAAGACAACAGTGCTCAGACAATGTACCTGTAACTCCCTTAACCTAATTTGTAAAAAAACCTGAAGAGTATTAAAGAACAGTTGGTTTTCAGTTTGAGAACCAAAATACAGTATTTTCTAAATATAACATACTAAATTAAAGAAATCAGTAATGTATAAATCAAACTGTGTGGAAAATGGTCCACAGACATCTAGACTCCAAGAGATTAAACCAGCCACAACAAAAGAAAATCCAACTGTC
>JMFS01036468.1:0-41067 GCA_000699545.1 Podiceps cristatus
GGTGGCAGGGGGAGGGATGGGAGGGAGAACAAAATCACTCAGGAACTAATATGACTATTGTTTCCAAAGGCAAGGGGACAAGAGGTGATATAGGTGGGAACAAGGGACTTTCTGACTCCTTTTCCTATCAATCAGCCTTTTTTTTTTTTTTTCAGAATCTACTGTACAAATCCAGTCAAAAGCCAAATTTTCCATTTCTGTGCATGTACAGTGGTGCGAAAGGAGGGCGGGGAGAACGTGCTGGCACACATAAAAATCTAGTATAAGCATGGGAAACATAAGGACGTTTTAACACAATCACATATGGAATTTACAAGGTCCTAAGTCATGAATAAGCGCCTTATTCACAAGAAGCCAATATTTTGATGTATTCCCATGGCAGAAACAAAATGATGGGCAAGAAATGGAGAGACACATAATACACACTCCAGTTGTCCTTTGCAGTCAGTGCTTTTCCCTAAAAAGAATCTTTTCTCTATTTTCATTTCTTCTATCTAAATAATCAGTTCTCCCAAGCATACCCAGTGTTAGCAAAGTCTTTCCAATGTGATCAGAAGTGTTACTGGGTGCTGCAGATAGAGCAGCTGGGAGCCTTACAAAAACCAGTAATTCAAAGTATTTTAGCATAGTATCCCACACACCAAATGACTACTTAAATGAAAGTTTAATTGCAGCCCCTAGGGAAGGATGGAGAAAGGGTCAAACTGTCAGACACATGTGCTTTGTTCTTTGTAACAAAAGCCTCCAAGTGTAAGTAAATGAACTCTGAAAAATAAAATTAAATTGCGTTTTGATGTTCTGGATGTCTACTATATGGGAGTAGGGGCACACAACAGGAAGCAAAGAGCAAGCTAAAAAAAAGCAGTTTATCATCTATTGCAACATATTTATTTCCTTTAAAAATTCCAACAGTGTGCAAACTACCTGCTTATATTATACTCTAGGCAAATTCAGGGCTCAGGATTAACCTGGCGGGGATTTGTTTACTTGCCTGGTGATTGATGTAGCTATTGCAATGTTTCAAAAAATTCACTTGTTTTGGGTAGTGTGTGTAAGCTCCGCGCTTCCACCGGGACAGAATGTGCTCAGAACTGTACAGATGCAGAAATAGGGTCCTATCCTCAAAGAGCTGGCTGTTCACAAAAGGGACTGGCAGCTGACAAGTGGTTGCACACAGTGGTTCTCACTGAGGATCCAGCTCTGCCAAGCATGTCCTACAGAAGAATTGTCCCATTGAAGTCAAGTGAGCAGATTCTCAAGTTCAAAAGAGCTTGAAAAGTGCAAAGGAGATTTCTCACTATGTGGAGGGACTTTCTTCCTGAAAGAAAGAGACCAGAACTGAATCTCCTGAAGACACTAAATCCTTCCTTCCTCCATAACACAGGTTATGGAGAGAAGAGAAATGGGGAGGAAAAGCACATGACAGACCAGGTGGTTTGTTCTCATTGGCACTAAATCTTTCAAGTCCACCTTTTGCTCTGAAAACAACCCTTCCTTTCCATTCATACAGTCTCAGGATGAGTCTGTTTTCCTTCCCTCTGTTGTGTTAATCAGTAGCTGTGAATTATCATTCTAAATATTGTTAGTGCTGGAGTTTCCTCCACGCCCTCTCACTCTGCCCACAGGTTACTGAGCTGCTTTGCAAGTCATGAGAGATTCAGGAGGACTGAGACGAGCTTGGTTATCCAATCAAGTGCCACTAACTCAACAACCATGGAGATGCCAATTACGTCTGTTTGGAAAGTATTCTGAATTCCAGTCCCACTGTTTACGCAATTCCACTCCTTTGGCTCTGAAAATGTATAAAAACAAGTGTTACCCATGGCAACTAATGGAATAAATAGACTTTCCCTTGGAATCTTCTGACTCTATAGCACACAATGGCCCCAGTGCCATAGCCTGAATTCAGAAACCCCCTGTAAATAAGTTCCTATGGTTACCCTTTATGGAGTTCCCTTATTTTAAGTGCAAAATTTGTGTTCTAAGTTTCTGTCGCAGCACTTTTACTGGTGTTGCACTGGCAATGAGTGAGGTACAACCCGTCTACCATTGCTGTGCACGATGGCTGTTTTCACTGCAGCCTTTAATCTCACTCAGCTTTCAGAGCTGTGGATATCCATGTCTTTGCCAGGAACGATCCTTGGAGCTATCATTTCGTTGTCTAGATCCAGCTCCTTTCACTGTGTACATCAGCCTCAGCCAAAACTCCCATGGGATTCGGTGGGAGATCTGATAGCGCTGAAAACTACATGGCTTGGCCCATGTGCTCATGCTGGGAAGGGTGACAAGAGAGGCATTACATTTAACATCCTTACAAGAAAGAGGAATGCTATAGTGTATATGACCCATGCCAAAAGTTATGGTCCACTTTCTACCTTATTGTCTTCTGCAAAATCTTCAAAACAGATTAATTTAAATGTTACAGCATCAGAAGTTTATTTAAGGATTTGCTTTAATTTGGGGATAATAAAAACTTTCCGTAGTGTTACATCTTTTAAAAAATAACTAACTTAAGAAAATTTCTCTGATTCACAGCAGAGATATCAATTTCCTTCAGCACACCATTCACCAGAGCTTTGATTCATTGTCCAATACCAGTAAAAGCTTTCAGATGTTTTAACTAATTAAATATAAAAAATTATTCTATCTGATCCAGATACACTTTGTGAGACTGGTTTCAGCTAAATCATCTTATTTTTATACCACAATCAGCAGAAGCCCAGTAATGAAATAATTTTTAGCTGCTGAGCTGTATTTGCTGTTACTTTCTCCTGCCTGGTCTGTCTGTGTTTCCAGGTAGTACAAAAAGCCTCATACCATACTAAGCAAGCCAAGTTTAAAAATCTCCCCAAAACTACAGAGTGCACTCTATATGATGATTTAGGGTTTTCAAATCAGCCTTCAAAGATACCATTTATATCCCCAAATTGCAATCTGTAATTTAAACAAACGTTTCCCTGAGGTGAAGTAAACTCACGCCGGTCAGCAGACATTGCTAAACATGCCAGCTTGCCTGCTATATGGCCAAAGTGTTTATTCAACAGAAGCTTGGACGACAGCCACCACATCAATGTCACAGCCTCTCAGCACATGCGAAGAAAATACATGTGATACATAGCAAATTAGGTGTCCTGCTCTAGAAGGAGTGGAATGGGATTGATTTGCCACTTTTAGCAATGCTCTTTTACTGTCAGCTTGGCTTTGAGAAAAGCATTAAAGATTCTTGTCACAGATGTTTCTTTCATAAACTGTTGTGGGAGAATGACATTCTGCAAAAATGGTTTACTACTCTGCTTTCTTCTCCTGGGAAAACAAAGTGCGCTAGTCAGCCTAGCCAAATGGGCTCAAGGAACGCTCTTCAGTTATACCACAATAGCATTAAGGATCATGACATTTACAGAGCTGATCTTAGAAGCTCTCTTGGCAAATGTACAGTGTAGAAGTATTTATCCAAAGTGTGTGCCATTGATTTTTTTTTTTGTCTTGCATTAGTTCAGTGGGGTAAAACTGGCCGGTTGGGTGTTCAAAACAGAGAAGATAAAAAGGACTGAGCTTACACACCATGTATTAAGTGAATGGTTCACACTGCATTTGAGTAATTAATCACCTTTAAACAAAACGAAAAAAAAAGAAAAGAAAAAAGAGGAAAATCTACTACAGTAGTTAACACAGGAACCCTCATTTGATTTTACTCTAAGTTACTGGATTGCAAAAATGTAGCCATGAGATGAAATCACTTTTAGATCACAGAATAAGTCTTTGATCAAGGAAGCATATTTTTAATTGCTTACATCTAGCTGAGAGAGATGGGGGAAGGGAAAGACAATGAATCTGTTATTTTTAGGTCATAAACTTAACTTGAAAACATTTTGAAATTGAAATTTTTTTTTACTAAAAGTCAAAAGGTTTTGTATGAGTATTTGTTCTGCCATAAAAAAGAGTTACTATAGCAACAGCAACATCATATAGAATCTATGACTTGTAAAGCACATTCTGGAGAGAACAAGTTATCCACATGTCACATTAATTTTCATACTTTTTATAATGTTAAATAAGAAAAAAAGGATCCTACAATGTCCAGGTTTTTTGTCATTTTGCAATGTTTATCTTAAAACACTGTTTTTTTTCAAAAACCTACACAGACCTATATTTGCACAATAGTTTAAAATCTGAGTAAGATTTTGGCATTTCAAATGCACCTTGTTGTCCTCCATATAGCTCTCTGACTTACTAAACTAATTCTTGCTAAAATAAAACACCACTAGGGAAACATGAAAGAAATCCTAAGTTTGCTGTGATTATGAGCAGGATAAGCACTTTGCAGAAAGGACCATCTCTTTGTGTTTGAACAGTTCCAAACCTTGGCATGTGACGGGTGGGTCCTGGGCTGCCCAGAACTGTTGCTGGAGCAGGTATGCAGGGAGTAAGTGGGCAGAGATTTGCAGCTCCACTGCTCCTCTTTTCCTAGGGCAGCGCTTAAATAAGATCATCATCATCATCATCTGTGCCAAAATGCATGAGGCTTGTTATAAAAAGAAATGCTTTCTAAAATGGGAGTGCTTGTGAGGTCAGATTTTAGTTTGGGTTACAGCAAAGGGAATCTGTAGCAACTGCAGCCTTAGCAGCAAGTGAGCAGGTGAGCACTTAGAGGCGGGGTGTTAATTAGCACAGTGTTGTACAGGAGTGTGATGAGTTGATGAGACTCGTTTCTGCCAGTAGGACAGTCTAGCGTGCATCCATTAAAAAAAATGGTGAAGCAAAGATGATTCAAGGTTTACAAAAATGAAAAATTAATGCAAGTAAACCACTAGGTGGGAAATCCCGCTGTACTCTAGCTTCCAGCACCGCACAGGTCTCCATCACCAGCTCTTTCAAAGAGTTTATTTCTACTAGCTGATGTGGTTTGTTTTGTTTTTAAAGGTGCTGCCTGGTGTCCTAGAAATAGGACAGTAATAGAAAGATTTTATTTAATTTGAAGCTGTGACCATGTGGTCCTGTCATTATGAACACAGTTATACTGAAAATATATGTTTTAGTTTCTAAGTTGGCTTGATTCCCAGATTGCAATGTGGTAAGGCTTTTGATTTGAGATATTAATCAAATGACAAGAATTTCGTGCAAGATTTGCTTCTATAGAGGGTCCATGTAATCTATATCTTTCTTTTCTACACCATTAATATATTCAGGGCTGTCTTTTTTTTTTTTTTTTGACATCTAAATGTCAACAAGTCTGATTAAGAGTAAGCAAGAAATTAGCGTTCCTTCTTCAGTAGTATCTCAGCACAGAGGAGACTTTCAAGAGAAGACAGTGTCATCACTTTTAGACAGACTGTTCCCCCAAACCAGCGTTTCTGGAATTCTGTGGCAGCTCAAGACTGACTTTCTGACTGGGGAAAAGATAATTCCCTGGCTGTAGCCCACAAAATATACCCTTGGCCAAAGAATTCTCCAGTTCCACAGCCTGAAAATCACTCTATAACCACTCATGAAATAGTTTCAGTGCTTGTTGACATAGCTCCTAGGGAGGAACAGCAAACAATAGCCTGCATCCTCCCCATGTCTGCATGGGGGGAGAAAGAGCAAAATGAGCGTGTTCATTACTCATGACACACGCACGCATGAGATAGCAGCTGACGCTATCTGACAAGCTGCAATCACAAGTACCCGACAGCACATTGATCGGGTCCTGCGTGACTTTGCCACGTGGGGACGGACACCACGCTCGCTCGCTGGCGAGCTGGGTGCACCTGGCATTGAGTGTGGCAATGTGCCACCCTGGCGCTGGGCGCCTACGCCTGAGCTTTAACCCGTCGCCTTAGTGTGTGGTATGGGGTGTTTAATAAAAAACTTCCCAATGAAGTGCTGAATGGTTAAAATATGTTACATGTGTTTCATGTGGGGGAAAAAAAAAAAGAGAAAAGGATAAGAGTAGAGGCTTGCTTACTAAGCAGACCTAGCTGGTGACATGGGAGCTGCTAAGCTGGATTTCTCCATGAACATCAGGAGCAACACTAGAGTCTAAAAACTGAGCAAACAAAATGCTAATATGCTACTGTTGGCAAACCTGGAAGGAACTGGATCACTATTCATAAGTATTTTCTTCTGCACATTTTATGATTTTCTATGATTTTCCCTTATCTATGCATTGCCATTTCCTCAAAAAAACTTTGAGTGGGGCTGTCTATCTTAGAACATTCTTGAAATGATTTTGTTAAATTTGTGATACAACACAGACACTGTTTGAAATTCCTTTCCTGGGGCTGCTATTTTGACAGGTAACAAAAAAGGGAGAAAAATAGCTATTTAAAGATTTTTGAATGATGTCATCACTGAAAATAGTATGGGAGCATCTAAAATAATCTCAGTAATAATATCTTCTGGCTGGTTGCTTTTCTTTTATTAGTTTATTCCATATAACCATTTTGTCTTAAGATTTATATTTGGTTAGCACTTAACATGACATATGATATTGATTGATAGAAAATTTTGAACCTCCATTTAGAAAAAAGAGGACTACTTTTAAATAAAGTAAAACAAATTCTGCAAAAAACACTGAGTAGATCCACAGATGGTGTAAATTGTCTTTAATGAAGTTCATAAACTTGAATTAAAGTCCCAAGTGGCTGTGTAGTTTGACTACATCCATCCCTCTCTGTCTCTGAATGCTTATTCAGGAGGCATTTTCCAGAAGGTAACGTTCAGGAAGAAATATTCTTTAGCTGAAGGCCCAAATTCTCACATACTTGCCTGAAGATGATGCCTTGTAGCCAATTACTCATTATTAGACATTCATTATTTATTCATTTAAAAGATTTCCCTTCTTCAGTCCATCTACACAAACAGCAGAATGTGAATTTAAAAAAATACATTACATTGTGAAAAATATACTAATACCTACAAGTTGAACTTTGAAATCTATGCAACTGTTTACATATTTATTGCTGACTCAGTGAAGAATAGACTGGGGGAAAAATTGCCTGTGCATGACTTTTTTCTTTTTTCTTTTTTCTTTTTTTTTTTTTTTTCCCAAAACAGAAAGAAAAAGGAATAAATTTTGCTGATAAATTGTTCACAATGAATAATGTAAATATTCATCTCCCTCAACTGTATTAACTTAATTGTTAATGAAACCAGATTTCCGTTTTTTGTGCTTCCATAAAGCATTACATGGCTGTTGAGTCTAATGGTAGTTGGACAACTAACATAAACTCATAAATGATAGACATCTATATTGTAATGAAAAGGTCCAACCAATTGATGAGTGGGCATAATGCCATTCAAACAGATGGGTCTGAGTATCAGCAGCCAAAACATCAAGTAAGTCCATCAAATGGAGATGTTGAGGCTGGGTAGATTTCGCAGCCAGGAACATTGAATGTTAAGACTGTGTAATTAGCAGAATATGACACTATTAAACCAGCTCTGGGCTGGATTAGTTCTGAAAAAATCCAATAAATACCTTCCACATTATGGAAGGGAGAGCCTGAAAAGATGCCTGCCTTTACCAGGATATGACAGATGGAAGTCAGAATGTCCAAGTCAGGAGTCTGAAGTTTCCCTTTCAAGCAGATTCATAGCACAACGCTGTATTTAAGTTATTTCCTAGGCTGTATAAGAGCAAGCCCTTGCTTGCCTAAAATGAATGACATGCTACTGCTATGACAGAGGCAGCTTTCCACAGGAAGGTCCCAGCTAACAAAGACAAAGCTCTTCCTCCTGGTTAGCATTTCCCAGGCAGAGTAGCACAGTGTCTGAACACAGCTTTTAGTGATTAAAGGTTAATTTACTATACATCATAATTTAGTCAACCAATAAGAGAGTAAAAACAAGAAAATGTGACTTTAACTAAATAACTTGTGAAAATTTATCTGATAAACGCTACAGGAATTCAAATTATATTTCAATTCCATTAACTTGCTACCCCAGAAACTATGAATTACTCTGCTTTCCTAACACAAAACAGATTTTCTATGAGATTAATGGGAAATGTGCATTGTTTATAATAACTCAGATTTCATAAATTAGCAGTGATCATATTCTGGTTTCCATTTGCTTGCTTAGTTTGTATCCTTCTCAGAGACACAGAAAACTACTGCTCAGATACTGGCCAAAATGGCAAAGAGGTACACGGTTGTTTTGCAAGCGCCACCCTGCTGGGGTTCTTTCTTGGCATGAGAGCTTTGAACTTTGCTTGTGGCACAAAAAGAGCTTTCCTGGAGAGACGCTAGGAAGAGCAGTTAGAATGACACCTCCTTCTGCTGCTCTGTCTTTTGTCGAACAACAAATCCCAATGCCTTAACGAGTGAGTTATAGTGAAACCCTATAGAAAATCATATGACCGGTAAACTGAAGAGTGCTTTGAAGTAGAAATCTGGTGGCAAGAGAGTGTATTGGTCAAGCTGGAGGAACCAGAGCTGTGAGTGTAGTCACAGAACTTCAACGTTGCTGCTGAGGTGTGATGGGGGAGTTGTGTGGGTGGAGTGCCGTGATGGATGGACTCAAGCTCTTTAGGAGAGGCAGGAAGAGGAGACCAGACCAGGAGTTGCCTTAATGTGAAGCAACATGTCAGATGAACGTAGGATGAGCAATAGGCTGGGTGAGAGTTTGAGGGTCAGGATGAGAAAAGAGGTCAGCGAGGGTGTCATCATGGTGGCAGTGCATTGCAGACCAACCAGTCAAAAGGGGTGGATGGAGCCTCCTTTAAACAACTCATGGAAGTCTCTGTATCCCAGACCCTGGTTCTTAGTCAAACAGATTTCTGGAGGGTGTCAGGGATAACTTGGTATAAGAAAAAAACTTTTTCACTCTGAGAACAGTTAACCATTGGAACAGATTGACCAGAGAGGTAGTGTGGTCCCTGGAGGTTTCCAAGATGTGACTGCAGAAAGCCCCGAGCAACCTGGTAGCTGACCCTGCTTTGAGCTGGGGCGTGGGCTGGAGACCTCCTAAAGTCCCTTCCAGTCTGAATTATTCCATGGTTCTAATTTTTATTGTAGCAATGACTACTGAGATTTCTTGTGTAATTACTTGTATCCTCAGCTGAGGATCAGCTCTGTGCCAGGTGCAGTTAAGTTCTGTCAAGGCAGCCATGTCACATGCATTTGTAAATGCACCAGTAGGGGTTGTGGGCCCCGTCTGAGGGCAGTGGATTGCTTATTTCAGCCAGGCTGAGATGAGGTTATGGCAGACCATGAGACCCTCTCGGCAGCTATCCTGCTGTGTACACAGTTCGGCCAAGATAGTCAGGAAGAAGGATTTATGTCAGGCCTTGCTGCTGAGTTTGGAAGATGTGCGGTAAGTATGATAGTACATGAATGTGAGTGCATGGTACAAGAGTATGGAAGTGCAGGTCAGAATCCAACATTTTCTGCTTATCCAGGAGAATGGAACGGGAAGAGGTTTCAGGCACTCTGAGGCTTAGAACAAAGACCTCCTTTTCTCTCTACCACCAGATCCTTATAGAAAGAGGTCCTTTGGCTGGAAAGTATAGCGAGACCAACAGATGAGTCTTCAAGAGGCTGGGAGGTTCCTGCGCTGCAATGGATGCTTGTTCTGGCTGCCCAGAGAAGTTGCTGAAGAAGGAGGAACATGAGCTACAGTGAGAATTAAAAAGGCTTTGTCATTAAAAACAGCAGCAAAAAGTAAAAAAGAAACAAAGTGATTCCTTTTTATGTTTTAATGCCTTCCTCTTCCGCAACATTTATGTATAGCCTTAGTCATTTAATAGGCTTATAATGTCACCATGGGAAAGCAAGATGATATAGCCACAGTGCACATTAATAGACCACTAATCGCAAAGTAGCAAGAGTTTGGTTGACCTGGGGATATTCCAGCAAATGGTGAACATTTAAATTTTTCATTATTTGTATGGCATTATGTTCACATATAATTTTCAGAAGCAAAAGCCAAGTCCCGGTCTGGCCCTAGCTGACTTATTGAAAATGAATTAGCAAGGCTGCTCTCAAAGGCAGTTTACAATCTAAGGTGGGATGTGACAAAAACAAACGTAGCGCAGCATGGTGCAGTATTTACAGACGATCTCATGTTAATATTAGTTTTTCTAGAGACTGGAAGTTTGAGAAACCACTTTTTTTTTTTTTTTTTTTTTTTTTTTTTTTTTTTTTTAAATTTGCATTACATTGTTTATTTGAAGTGGGTGGAGCTGAGGTGATGAAGTTTAACCACTCTTATTTTTTTAATCCAATAAACCAATCTGAAACATCTTGACAAAAATATAATATCATTACTGCAACCATACTAGAGGGCATTTATCCTTTGGTTTTCTATTTCACAGTCTACCCTAGGTGTAGTGATATTTTCATAATATCATGTTAACAAAATTTATCTTCTTAATAGCTGCAAAGCTTGATCCCATCCATTGTAAGTTACACTAACCATGAGGTTTCTTCAAGAAAAGTCCCAACTGAGTTATGTGTCCCAACTGAGTTAAGTGAAGTGGACAGAATAAGGCAGAACATGTTCATAGTCATTTGGAGAAAAGGGAAAACTAATACTAAATATACAACATATCCAAGGTTGCTTTAACAAGTGTAGTTGAAACAACTATTTTTGGTAGGGTGACATATGTTTTGAACTGAAATATTGGTAAATCCAGATTTTATTTTGAGTAATCAAGATGTACCACAGAAATTCACAATTTCTATCTTCTCAAGATCTGAAATATAGTTTGCAAAAGATGGCCTAAGGTCTTCTCTATTTATGGCCACATTCCTGTTGAAATCAGCAGTGGAGTTTCTACACATCCTTAGTATCTGGCTTGTAATAAAATAGCACTGCCCTTCATTTTTTTTTTTACTAAAAAATTATCCAGCTGCAGTATGTGAGGTAAATTGTGTGTTGATCTTTGCAGGCTTGGGAGAATTACCTTACCAGCTATACTCATCTGATGACATCTGGCTGTATTCCCGGGGGCCGCCTCAGGATTAAAATCACTGTACCATGTTGGTTTGCTTATCCCTGCCTTTGCCTTCCTAGGGCTCACCTGCCTACCAAAATGTACTCTTTGGGACACAGCTACTTCCCATGACACAGTAACTTCTCCAACACAAAGACTGCCTTTTGTAAATTTTTAACCACAAGCACACATAGCTGCTCTGTCACTTCAGTCTTTAACACAAAAAGTGCCTGGCTTTTATTAATGGACCTATAACAAGCATGAAGCATTGTACGAGCAGAGAAACAGTTTTCTGTGTCTCCTTATTATTTCATTTGAGCTAAATAAGAATAGGACTAGCAGATGAGTTATTCATAGGAAGGTCGGAAGAAATATCACTTTTAGTTCCAGAACCCCTGCAGATATTAACGAATTTTACCAAAATATTTTTGTAGATTCCTATTGTTTTTTTGCTTAAAAATATGGCAGAACTGAATGAAATGGATAGGTCTCTTTCAAGAATAAAAAAAAATTCAATTTCATTGCCCAGCATGTAACATTTTTCTGTGTGTTTCAAATATGCTGTAAAACTAGATCTCCATGTCTTTTTAATAGAGAAACTTAGCACTTTGAAAAATCACAGTCAAATATGAGAAGACTGTTGATGATTCAGCTTTCTATAGTTATACTATTATGATATTTTTCTACTTTGTTTGCATTGTTTTATTTTCAGCAAGTTTTGCTTTAACTGCAGAGAAAATACAGGCTTTCCAGAATTAACTCATGCTTTAAATCAAATATGGAATAAAAGCCATGTATACAAGGATGGAGGTATATATGGCTGTTAAACAGATAAATCCCTTCTGCCTTATGTGGTCCAGAGCTTCAGGCCAGGATGACTTTACATTTCCTGTAAAGGTTATTTAGGCTTACTAACACTTTTATCTGAGATCTGATATATCTCCTAACAGGAAACAGCAACAAGCCGGGAGAAAAACTCCTGAAATTATTGATTTCCTTTGTTGGATGCTCCCCAATAAGAACACCCTCATAACACCTCGTCTAGCAGAATCTGCTGAGAGTCCACCAGTGGTCTCTGTTATGTGTCGCATTTGGATGTTGTCCTGAGTCAGCCTGTTATGGCCTTTCTGTCTAAACCACGCTTTGTACAGTAGTCTGAAGAGTGGGAATACATGCTGCTCATATCATGAAACAGCAGCTGTTAAGTTTAAATGTACCTGGAATTAGTGATACCTTCAGATCTGAGCCCGTAGAATAATAGTCTAGTATCTAGAGAAAACTGAGAGTAATCACACCTCTTTTAAAAAGTTAAACATTTTAGAAAGTAAAACCAATTTCAGTAAAAAACATGATGTTTTTACAGCCAGACCTAAAATAATTTTCCTGAGTCCATGACCTATTTTTTTTTTTTTTTTTTTTTTTAGTGGGAGACATCTACTATCTGCTGCATTTTGATCTAAAACTTAGTAAGTGGCATTAAACAAAGAGCATCTGCCTTCACACTTCTCGTGAAGTTTCTTTGAACATAAGCTCTGTGCTTACAAGGGGTAAAGATGACATTCACTGAATTTTCTATGCAATGCATAAAGGCTCACTTCAAAACATATTTAGTCCTTCATGCAGCCATGTCCTGTTTTTTTTTTTTTTTTTAAATCTGTTTTGTTTTTGTGCTTTTAGAAGGGATAGCGAGAGCAATTGCCTGAATGCTGAAGTCCCGCTTTAACTGAGGCAGAGTAACAGTAAATACAAATCCCACCTCATTATTCCCCCAGTGTCCTCTGAGCTAACAAAATATTAACCAGGAAAATGTGGGCAACCTTCAGACCCACTCTGTCCTTGGCTCGGCTGTGCCTGCCAAGAAGAAAGGCAGCTCTTGCCAGCAGTGGTATGAGAGGCCCTTTGGGAAACCATCTGAGACTGCTGAACTTGTTTTCTTTTGCTCGTTCCACCCTGTCCAACCATACTAAACCCTAGATTCTTAACTCGTCTGGCCTCTGGGTCCAAGAGGGATTAAAGGACAAATAAGATGCTCTATTTCTTGTTTTTTGAGGTGAATCTTGTGGTGGGTACTCAGCTGAGAGTTTGTTTTACCTGAACAGCTGCTGATGCTTAGCTGGCTTACTGGTTATTTTTTTTAGCTGTCTGCCTGAGCATTTACTGTAGGCCGTGTGTTTTCGTTTTGTGGGCTCTGGGCTTCCTGCCTGCCCTGCTTCGGATGGTGCTGGGCTCTTTGGCTCTGGATGTCTGAGCTGGCCCTCCTCTGCGAGCTGCCCGGTTGGCTTCGTGCTGCTTCGCGTAGGACTGCCCCAGCTTGAGATGCTCTGGCTGACCATCTGCTCCATTTCCCTCCATTGGCAGCTAATTTATTCAAATCTGAAGCAAGCCTTGCTTTGCTTGTAGTTTCTCTTCTATTGTTTCTATTTCTGCAGGGTATCTCCTCTCATCTCTCCACTAATTATTACTAAGCATTGCTTGATTGAGAAAATGGGAAGAAGCTGCTCTTTCAGTGCCTACTGAGAAGGAGAGGTTGAGTCCCATTGCTTTAAAGAAGAAACAAGGTATGAAAGAAGGTATGTCCCAGATATGTCCCAGATAACATTAGATACCTTGTACTCCCCCAGCATTTGTGCTTCTTAAGGTGCAGTAGCTCCAAAAGAGACTGAGTTTGGATTAGATTCCTATACCAGAACTCAATGCCAGTAGCAAAAGGTCAGTGCGATAAAACAAACAAGAAATGAGTCAAACTTCATATCATATTTTTGTGGAGGTTAAAAGTCTATTGATAACTTCTAACGTATAATACTCCATGTTGCATTTTACTTGTTGCCCTGCCAATTTTACAGAGAAATCCATACCTCTATGTAAACCTGGTGAAGCGGCGAACTTGCTTGTGGTTCAAACTCCCTGTCTACGAGCAGAAAGGTAATGACTGAGGGTGCACATATACACATCAGTCCTTGACCTGTTCTGGATCAAATGACAACTCAACAGCATGAATTTTAAAGTGACTGGATGCCAGATCTTGTATCTGGGACCAAGGATTTCCTTGGAAGGCAGTGACAACCAGAGACCTGAGGCCCAGATAACCACTGCTCCATGACATTCAGTGCCATGTACCACAGCCGTGGATGGAGGTATATAGGTCAAACTAAATTATTGTAGTTCTTCCTTTTGTTTTAAGGCCTGTTAACCTGCTGCCTGGCATATTAATCTGTTATTGAAACCAGAGGATATTACATGTTAGCAGCAAGGAATATAGAGAGGGGCCAGAGCCACAAAATTTATGTAAGGAAGAAAAAAAAAGAGATCTTCCAAGTTTTAGCTGAAAGGCCTCTATAATAAAGGACCATGTATCTTTTACTGTACAGATCATCATCCTCCCTCTTCCTGCAATAAATTTCCAACATCTTACAGATACAGAAAAGCCATACTATATATATATGTAAGGATTTGCTTCCTGCATATGATGCTTTATTTTATCTACCTTTGATCAAACTGTTGAGATTATGCAAAGTTCCACAAAGGTAGCATGGAAATATGAATGCCACATCCTGGACCTGAAATAGAGTTCAATCTTTTTTTGTTGGTCACTGTTTTCCTGTATTTTTTCTTCCCCACAGGAAGTGGGTTCACTTGAAGTTGGTATTTACTATATGGCCTGATTTGAAAATTTGACTACAGTGATAAATCAGGAGACAAAAGGAAGTTTTGAACAGAGGTGCTCAGCATTTTTGTTCATAGTTTGAACTATGCATGACCGCACAGATCTTCCCTTTCCCTCGTTTGCAATCAGATAATATTCCCATAACAGAGTGCAGCAACCACTTCCATTGCACTGCACTACAACATAAGGAAGGTTCTGGATATATGTTTATTTCCAACTTCTAAATGCCATGCAACCTAAAGAAACAACCATGACAAGGAAGTCTTTTTGTGGACAGACAGTGGCCCCAGACTGCTAACAGAGGAATGCTTTTACAGTATACATTTAGTTTTGTGTGTAAACTTTTCAAGACCATTTCAGACTAATAGTCTGAGCTGCATTACCTCGGAGGGTATTGTCATTAAGACTTAACCCACTCTGCTAATAAATTACAGTGATGTAGCAGCTTTTATGTCAAAGGATCCTGAAGTGCTTTACAAACTTTACAGTCCATACATGCATGAATCACTTCACCCACTATTGAAGTATGGCCAACCCAGGGATGAATTGTGGCAGCTGTTTAACAGCACACAGCAGTAAGACACAATGGGTTTAGGAGAGCAAAGACAACATGCTCTCCCAGCGCCAGTCCAAATAATTCAGAGGGGCACTGGAGAACACCTTGGGAGAGAAAAGGAGGGATTTCTCCCTCATGGGCCAGTGCAAGTGATTGTTACTGGACTTTAGTGTCAGCCCCTCTGCACAGACTCAACTTGCACCAAACCTTTTGCAAGGAAGTCCTCCATCCTAACTAAAAAGTGACATGTCTGTAAATACACATGTAAGCATGTAAGATTTTGAAACTATCAAGGAAATTTGGGTAAGCAGAGTTTTGCTACCCAAAACAAAGATTATCTGGATTTAGTGCTACCTCGGCATGGAAAATACCAAAAATGGCAATCTTGGTTTAGGCTGGTTTTGCAATTGGGAAACTGAAGGAAAAACATCAGTTGCATTCACAGACCATATCTGTACATCTACTTGAACAGGACCCAGATCTTTAAAGAGTTAGATAGGAAATTAATTTATTTCCCACTCCCTTTCTGGTTACC
Source organism: Podiceps cristatus (assembly GCA_000699545.1). Lineage (NCBI taxonomy): Eukaryota > Metazoa > Chordata > Aves > Podicipediformes > Podicipedidae > Podiceps > Podiceps cristatus. The sequence continues at coordinate 15,671 of JMFS01036468.1, forward strand.
AGCTGTCCTCCTAACATAAAGTGATGGTCCCCATAAAGGCCTTCTGAAGAAACAAGCAATTTCCTGAATAAATCAAGTTATCCTTTCCCTCTTCCCTTTTTTCTCCCTTTCAGTGACTGGTATCTTTGGTGACAGTCCTAAGTAGTCTTGCTACCAGCTGCTTTAATCTAGGGCTTTCATCATTTCACCTTGATATTTCCTTCCTCATTGTTTCGCCTAAGTGCACAAAAGTTTTGCCTCTGCTGTGTGCAGGACTCACAGCAGAAGGAGGACCGTTTACAGTGACACACACCAAAATATGGTTGACTTTTTCCATAGGAATAGATTTATTTGTTCCTTGGAAAAATATCTTTGAGTTTTCAACTTCTGCAAAAGAGTATGACTTGAAGAATTTATTGTTTCATTTTCCTTTGGCTATATAGATACATGGAGACCAGTGAAAGTTGTTGTGAATGTGTGGGGTGAAAACAGTAGGAACTATTGCTTTATACAGAGCTGTTTGCATTGGGTATTTATAGAGCTGCTAATTTTTCCTGCTTAATAATGTAATATTTGCATGATCGGAGACCCTAAACGTATCGTGTTATGAAGTTCTATCCAACAATTCACTGCAGAAATAGTAATTAAGAGGCCTCTACCTTCACTCTTAGTACCTAATTGTAAACTCCCCCTTCCCCCTTTAAGGGTTCTAATGGGATTGCTCCTATGAGCATATGCTACTCACAACCACAGAGCCAGACCCTTGTAGCCCTGAAACAGACCATTATAAGGAGGAAGCAACTACTTGAGAGAAGAAAATCCACTGCTTTCTTGAAGCTGTGAATCAAGCTCACAAAGAGTTAAAAATAAATAAGCACCATAGAGCACTATCCTAGTTATTTTCTAAGGATTGACAAAATTCATTCTAAAACAGAATTTCTAAACAGAATTTTACATATAAAATACTGTAGGTATTGAACCTAGTTTTTATGCATCAGCTCTGTGCTGAACTGAATCTTTTGCTTGTAAATGCACTGAGCCTTAAAAGCAATTTCTGTCATGTCCTCCTTCATATTCCTATCTCTTTCATCACCATCCAAAAGGAAACACTTTAACTTCAGGCAATAAGAAGCTTTTGCTTCAGATCTAAGTTTACATGAGCTACCTCCATTACAGTGTAAAATGTAAAAAAGGAAAAATTTAAAATCATATTTAAAAGTTTAATTAGATCATTTCTGCTGTTTTGCCTTTTTAAAAATATATAATGAAACTTCAATAAATTATATTCTGGGTCATATCAGCATCTTCTTAAGAAAATGAAGTTAAATCTTTGTAGTAACCAGCAGCTTAATTTTCATTAGGCTAGCTATTCGATAATTAGTCATGCACCATAAATCAAGTCCCCAAGTCTTCTCCAGGTTTCTTAATTGAAAATTATTGTTTCTTGGCTCTGTGGCTAAATGTGCAGCAAGTCTGAGGAGTGATAGATGCTGAATCTAGCACAAACAGTTTGAAACAGTCAGAACTTGATAGATCATTGCCCTGAAGGGGCTTGTAATGGTGGAGAGACTGTGAATTTTGAAATTAAAGGTTTGTTCTTAAAAATCACAAGTGTAAAAGCTAGCTGTAGTTTACCAAATATGTCCTAACCTTCAACCACTTTTTCTTTAATTGCTAGCTGGATTTCAGTTGTTTTTCTAGTGACAATTGTAATGAGTTTGTGTGAATATACTTGAAAAGTCAAAATGTTGGCTTGGAAAGACCCAAACTGAGATTATTTTTGCTCTCTTTTGTTGGTGGTGTTCTTTTTCTGGTAAATCTCTTTAACAAATACGGAAGTTGTTTCATTTTTGGCATTTTCAAACACTGAATGAAATGGTGGCAGTCATCTCAGAGCCAATATGAGAGAACAGATGGGCTTGCTACGCATGCCCCAGGTCATAAAATAATTTCAGATATGATGCAATTGTGGCTAAGTAAAAGACTTTTGCAAAGTCAGAAACATATTACTCCACTGAAAGAAGGGAGCCCTTTGTAATTTTTCTTTTGACAGCCTAGCAGACTTTGCACAGAGCTCAGCTCATGTTTGCCATTCTGTAGATAAGGACAGCCACAGGCTTTTCTGCCATTCATGGCTTGCTTCCTCATGATCCTGCGGCCAAGACCTGATGATGACCACAGCAGGAAACAGTACGAAACGCTCCACAAATTTAAATGCAGGAATCAATTGATGCTAAAAAACTCAGCCTAAGATTTTTAGCTGAGAATTTCCAAAGCACATTGGTAAATACATACTGAAAATCCTCTCACACCTTTCTATGTTGAGGAACAAAAATAGACTCGGAGCCGATCAGGGCATTTATGTGTTAGATACACTGAGACTTGCATTACATTTATACCCAACATCGCCCCCTGTAACTCATGACAAAACAAAGCAATGCATTGGGTTCGTGGGCAGAGACCACAGCCCAAACCTCGCGCGTAGGTCCTGAGCAGTGGCTGCTCAGGGGTCTTCCCCTGGGACAGCCCAGGGGGACTGGTACGAGGTGCTGAGCTGATGAGTGCGGTGCCCAGCAGACATTCCATGCGGATGTTCTGTACGGATGCGCAGTTGTGTATTATAGACGTGTTTCTGCTGGCAAAGTTTATCTGCTTCCAAGATCCGCTTTGTACTGCCAGTTCCAGGAATGTTGTGTCTGCATAATGGCTTTATAAACGTGCTACTTACATACATCCTAGGAAAAATTCCTCAAAAAAAGGCAGGGGTGCATGCTGAGTAATAAAACCGTAAGGAAGGAGGGATTTAAGAAGTCACATTGTAAACTGGGAGACAGTTTATTAAAATATATAATCAAATAATTATTGTATTTGTGGACCATGTTATTTTTGGGGACCTGAAATGACTCTGTGCAATCTTATTTTTGTGAAGATTTATTCTTAGAAGGGAAAGTAGTTTGCCTAAGGGATATATTGATTTCATTCAACTGTCACCATCCTTTTGTAAGATGTTACAGACAGAAAGCCAAATTCAGGCCTAGATTTATTCAACTTTATTCTATTTTTGCATTGTACCAAATCTAAATATGGTGCTGTGATTACAAACGAGAATTGTTCTCTGGTCGATCGTTCCAGTTTCACACCAGACTAGATCACAGCACTGTCTGAGAGGAGCAATAGAGGGCTGGGAGTGACGGCAGAAGATGAGGGAGCAAAGTGTGCCTGGCTGCAGGTTTGAAGCCCTGCTGCAGGGGAGGGAACTGGCTCCTGGTGGGGAGAGCTGGTGAGGGGCTTTGCACGACCCTCGTGGTGGGGAATGGAAAGCAGCCAAAGCTGGTGTAGGCTGTGCTTTTCAGAAGCAGTCCCTTCGCTCACATGCAGTGTTGCAATGCAGAGAGCAAGCTTTACGTCGGGCTGCTTTCTGACACACAGACAGAGGAACTGTAGCTCCCTAAAGCGCAGGTTTTGTGGAGTCATAGATTACAAAGCTGGAAGAGACCATTCAGTGCAACTCCTGTGTAAAATAGGCCATGGAACTTGCCTGGGTTCATTAACGAGAGCCGACGTGTCAGCGGTGACGTCAAGTCTCCACCAGCACCGGGAGCCGTGAGCTTGCGCTGGAGCCAGGCACGCTTGCCTGGCCGTAGCTGCTCTTTAATCGGGACCGTGCAGCTCGGTGGCTTCCTGCTTACCATATTTTAGGGCTGGAGGCACTTTGTGCCCCTCTAGCCTGGCAGGAGCAACTAAATATTTTGTCTGAGGGCTGGACAAATCAGGATTTATCCTATGGATAGCCGGGCTGAGCCGAAAGTATGGAGATCAGGATCCTGATTCCACTGAGGTTTACGAGAGATCTGGGGATTTGGTTTTACACAGAAATGTGGACAGAGTTTGTGGCTGGGTTCCTTGTGAAATAAAATCTTGCAAGCTGTTTTTGTCAGATTTTCATTAAAAATTGTAGAGATATCACACCATCAATTGTTCTTAGCATGTTTCTCATTTGCATTTATGAAAATAAATAGTGCGATTTACACCTGAGTTACAACTTTACAATACTAACATTTTCAGTTTTGTCCAGCTTTTAGAACTGGCACAACGAGATTCAAATTCAGAGCTGAAACGCCTACTACTCCCCCATCCTTATTACACACACACAAAAATGGAATGACTGGGGTTTAAGATTATCTTTTAGTTGATTCTCAGCTGCTATGAACTTCATCTCCATGATCCTTCAGGAGTATCAATCACATTTTCTTAAGGCACGAAGTATGAACACACTGTGTAATTTTTTTTTTTAGTTTTTTTAAATTTTATTTTCAAGATGCAGAGTGCGTGTATTCGGTTTCACTGATGTTTTATGCCACTATATGTATATTAAAATAAGATCAAATCTTTTTACTCCCTTAAACCTCAATCCCAGAGTCAGGATTGGAGCTTGCATACACAGAACAAAAAGGTGTGTGACTGAAATGGAAGGCTCATGCCATTAAAATGAAAAAGGTGGTAAAATACTGTAGCTGTTGTTCCTCACAAGGCGTGAACTCATCCTCACTCTGTATATCCAGGTAGAATTTCTTATTAGTGTAATATATATGATGTGTGCAGCAACTAGTGGATAGATGAATTTGAATGGGGATGTGTGCTCCATGTAAGGAAGAGGCAGTGCTTACTCAAATGCTGTTAAAACTCCCTCATTTACAGCTCCTGGAGATGAAACATACAGCAGATTGCCTGTAACCATAGCAATTGGCTCCGACATGAAAGATCTCCAGCATAGAGGTAGTGGTAATGGCAGAAGCAGTGTGGAAGATAAAGGTGTACAGATAGAGACAGTACCAGGTGGAAGTGAACTACTAAATAAGTGGAGACGAGGTGCCCTGTATGGATTTGGGCAGATGTGTGAGTTTGATGAGAAGGTTTGGGCTGGTGAGGTGAGTTGGGGGGAAGGCAGGGAAGGCTGAGGAGAAGGCAGAGGTTTTGGTGCTAGTTTGGTGTAGAGGACAAAATCAAAATAAGGTAAGCACAGACTTAAGGGGAGACTTGGCTGCTGGGAGGCTGCTGCCACACAGGTTTTTGTCTCTCGGCAACGCAGAACAACAAGGCTGGCTGGATTTCAGGTATCCTCGTGATTCAAAGCATCCCACTTAACTCATGGAAGGAGGAGCCCATGCATGTTGGTGATGTGTTGTGATACCTGGTGTCAAGATGCGGTGCTCAGAAAGATGTGGATATTCCATATCCGAAAACAGTGCCAGAGGTGCAGGCCTTCACTTTCAAGACGCGGTAGGAAAATCCCCATAAAAATAACCACTGGTAAGGGATGAGGAGGAAACAGGTCCTAAAATGTTCAAATGCTTTGAGTTATGAGCAAAATAAATAAAATATCTGAGACATTTTCTTCAATATTTTGCTTGGGCTCCATTTTCAGAGCTATTTTTTGCAAGTATGTAAAAGCTGTTACCTCATGATTTTTATGACAAACTTAAAGGCAACCAGTTGTAAGAACAAATGCCCTCATACAGTAACCCACAGAATCAGGGATGCGATTAATATTTATATCATAATAATGATCAAACTGGCCTGTGAGTGCCAGAGAAAAAGAATCCATTTACAAGAAATTAAAAAAAAACCCTGGAAAAACTGGAATTACACGGCGGTAAAAGAGCACAGAGTGAGGAATCCAGCAGTGAGAGTCCCTGCTTGCGTTACTGTACCCCAGGGCTGAGCCACCTTCCCGAGGAAGAGGCTTAGCTCCCACACCACAATCTGTAAATTTACCACATTGTGCAGAATACATGGGAGACCCTTGGTCTCCCTCATGCTGCCTTTCTACTACTTTTTCTTTGCTTATAAAAGTTATTTTTGGTCAGCCAGGCACTTCTTTACAGAAGGTGTAGTAAACATAAGATTTATAAAGCTATGTGTCATCTTTAAATCTACTCAACTCCCTGGGTAAAAAACAGGATCACAGCAGTGAACATTTTAATAAACAAGCAAAGACATTTTACAAAAAAAAAAAAAAAAAGAGTGGATAGAAAAAAGATGTTACAGTTCAACGCCTTGTATCTAGGCTGTACAAATGAGGCTGGGGCTTGTATACACTTTCCCATTTTGGAATATTTTCTGCCTGTGTTTGGTCCTGAATTAGAGCTGTAGATGATCATCTCTAATTCATTGTTTCACTCTTCTGATTTTGAAGCAATCAAAAACTCGTGAAGCCAGCTGACTTTGCAAGATTTGGGGGCTAAAATCTGATTAAACAAGGCTGCTGGATATTACCCACTGTCAAATCACCAGTTCATCATTTCAGTCTATCTTTGATTACCCTGAGATATCTGCTGAGAGTGAGAGAGATATTCTTTTACGTTTAAGGATTAGCTGGCACTGTTATTGCTAGTATCTGGCAAAGTTTCACTTTCTGGTATGATTTGTGTTTGTAAATTAAATTTGGTATGGTGCTAGCAGCTTGGGATAAGCACCAATTATAAGTTCTAATAAAAAAATAAACTAGAAATATAAACTACCATCAGACTATCAAAGATTTATTCCAAAGTTCATCTACTACTACAATGTACCTTGGCCCTAAGCTAGGCAACACATTGTTACACCATCACTTTGCAAATCTAGATGGTCCTCAAATATTTAGATTTTAACATCTGCTAAATATGGTTAGCATCACTGTCAAATTGGAATGAGTCTTCAGTGATTGGGTCCAAGTCTGCAATCATCAACTCTCTAATTTGGTAATGGTAACTTCAGCAGCAGCAGAATCAAGACTGATAATTTCTCCCATATCAAATTTATGTGAGTTGTAATGTAATGAAAATATTCCCCAAGGAGATTTCCTTTGCTCTGTATTGTACGCCATACCAGTTGAACACATTTCTTACCCCTTTTTGCATTTTATCTACTGATATTACAGTGTCATTAGGAAATGCTCTGCCTTCTATAGGTGCAAGGTGTCTTGACTGTTTTTTACCACCTTGTAAAATGTAAATATATATTTAATCTTAATTATTGCAATTCTAACACTCCCCCCACCCCCCCACCCCCCCAATGCTTGGCTATAAAAATTCATTCTATCTGGAACTTTATAAGTTAAACGAAGTTTTCATTTAAATACTGTGAATCCAGACAGATCTGAAAGGTATTCAAATTCATTTAAGGTGTTTAGGATACCAGTATTTAGAGATTAGGCATCTGCTGGAAACTGCAGTTCTCTGGTAGAAGAGGTAACTTCCAATAGGGAAAAAAGCCGAAGCTTTTCTACAAGATATGGGTTACTTTTAAAATCTGTGGGGGCATCAATTTTGCACTCTCAGGTCAAATTGTAGTCAACACTGATGTCAGCCCACGCAAGCACATATCAATAATGACAGTATGCCTCAACCGGCAGTGCTCTTACCTCTTGGCTAGAAGGTCACAAGTTTAAGTCTCCCACCAGGACTTGGGCTGATTCTTAATGCTGACACGGCAGTACAACGCCAGGGAGGTGTTGAACTGTTTGAGGTGCCGTCCTTCATGAGATGAGATGTTAATCCAAAATCCCTTTTGCCTGTCCCTGCTGCCTGTCTAGGCAATATTGCCACGGCACTTTTGTGAAAAGAGGCCGGCTAAGCCTCCTTCCCAGCCAAAACTCCCCGTCACACGACAACAGGCTCGGCCGTCCAAGGCAGAGCACAAGCCATTGTGTTGTTGCACCACCATTACTGTATTTAGTTAAGTACAATGGAAACATTGTCAAGCATTTTAGGATACACAGGATACGAAGGGCCTAATGCAAAAGCCAAAATCTAATGCAGTTTTCTAAATTCTATTGTTTATCGTGTCTCTGTACACAGGCACACAAACACATTATATGTATATTTAGAAAGTGTGGCTCTGTTAAAAATTACATTCAGCTTGCACCCATTCCATTTATATTATGTTGAGCAATTATATTCCTTCCCTCAAACTGATTTTTTACCATTTTGAAATAAGAACTCTGCATTTAATATCAGACATTCTTTATTAAAGAACCATATTGTTTAGCTTGTCATGATATAGCGTTGCTGTTCCATAAGTACATTAAGCGTGGGTACTCAGGATATTTTCTTCAAAGCAAGTGGAAATTCTGGGATGAAACGTGTTATAACAACTGTCAATGGTTAAAAATAAGAAATAGTAGAAGGCTTGGATGTTCTCTGAGGAATAGGGTGCTATGTGTAGCATCGTGGGAATGCCATCTGAGGATGGTTATGGACTAAGAAGACTGCATGCTCCATTTTATTTTATTTAACTTCATTTTATCTTATTTTACTTTATTTTCTCTGGCACGTTGTCTGGAACTACAGTGTTAAATGTTGGCTTTATTTACAGTACACTACTGAAAAATGCATGTGTATATAACGTAAACCTTAGGAACTGTATCAAGAGTTAATATAGAAAAGGTTACTAGGAAGCTATGAGTCTGGGTGCAAATCAGAATAATGTAAGATTTTTTCTCTGCCTTCAAATTAGAAGCTCTATGATCTTTTGAAATCAAAGTATCTATTTAAAAAAAATAAACCGTGGAGTAAAACTTCAAAATAATGCAATGTCTTTTTTTTTTTAACCACTTTGCATAATATAAAGTGCTTAAACTCTTTTTGCAGCAGTCCTGCTGGCTTTCTGTTGCTTGATATTCTGACCATTTTTGAACCCTTGAACTCTGACAGAGAGGAGGGACTTGGAGAGGTTGTCATCTGATCTATGTAAGAAGGCAAAAGGAATAGCTTTCTCTTTAATAGCACTCTTTTCTGCTTAACAGTTGGTGGGAGATTAAAATGATCTAGGTGGATAAGGCAGGTTAAAGGTCAAGGGACACCACAACTCCCCCTCTCCCCCACATGTCAAAATGTAGACAGGTTGTTAGAAGTTAAAATTTTATGCCCCTTTCTTAAATATTTCAGTCTATTTATGCAGTAATTTTTATTGTAAATTCCAGTTCTTGAGGGGGACTGGACCCCTACTAGGCTACTGTCCAGCCTGTATAGTCGTCAGGTGCTGACATTCTGAGTTTCAGCCATATTAATTGCTGGATAAAGGCTATAATCCTCTCTCTTTGAAGCCCAAGACTGATTTTTAGGCAATACTTCAAAAGCAGCACACAACTGAAGAGGCATATTTCCTACTAGCACTGAATCAACATGATTTACTCTGTTTGCATTCGTCTACATACGCCTTGCATATTTGGCTGCACAACAAAAAGGTGTGAGTTGGCTGTAATATAGTCTAAGGAGAGGTTTTTACTATCCTGAAGTTGATATATGACCTCATCTGAGACATACCGTTCCAGATCTTTGCTTTAAGCATCATTAGGAAAGTATAAACTCCTATATCATGCTTTTGTTACCCATGAAAAATCTTGCCTTACGTTGCTAGAATTTTTTTCTTCCTGCAACATCATATTAAAACTATAATTTAGAGTGAGACTGATTCTTAAGCCGCAAATAAATAAGGCCTGTGTTTTGAAAAAGCAAACCTTTTTCGAAACATGGATTTTAATATCTTAAATACTGCAGCTTCTTAATTAAATGAAGCTGTGATCCAGCAGCAAATATCCATTATTAAGAATAAATAAACATACTGTTTAGCTTGTTTTCAGGAAAAGGAAATGGGCAAAGAGGTCTTCTAATCGTAAATAAATTCTAGCAACTGCAGAACTCGTGGCTCAGTGTCGGTGCGTACTTCGCTGCTGGCTGGGCCTCTTTTTGTGGTGGGGTGTACTTGGCTTCTGGCTGGCTGTCCGCAGAGCCGCACTATAGGGACTTTCTCATCCAGGATTTGCCAAGTATACTTAGTGTTATGTTTGAGAAAGATTAACAATATTTCAGATCAAAGGAGAATCCTGCTGCACGGTCTTACAAGATTGTCATTCACTCCCATTATGGCTCATTTGCACAAGATTTTCATGTAATATGAGCCATTGTTTTGATGGCAGTGATTTGACATAAAGACAGGGCCAAAATGCATCTCGGAGCCCCACTCCATGAGGCTGGGGGGTAGCCAGGGCGCAAAGAACTTGCCAATCATAAAATGCAACTTTGTCTCAGTTATATTAAAGCCTTTATCAGGTGGAAAACTTTTGAATGAGCATTGATTCGAGGAGAAAAACTAACAATGGCCATTTTTATTAGACTGTAGGCGCTGTTTTAACTAGGCAAAGTTTTGGTTAATATGAAACGCAAACATCACTTTCGGAGTAATTTTGGTCAGCCACATATTCTGGTGGCTTGTTCGTTACTTTGAAATATTGAGTTTGTTTTAAGATGTTTCACAAAAGTTAGGAAATCCCCACACCAGGACTGACATATGAGAAATGTATTTATCCCTATGTTTATACTTTAACCTAGTAGCTTTATTTTAAGGATCAAATTTGTCATACGGATGCTTTGCAGACGCTTTAAAATGCAGATGCCTTTGACTATAGTGCAAACCAGAAATCATTAAATTTTATTAGAGAAGAAAAGTAATGTATATAAAACATTTTTCTTCAGGTCCTGTCTTTCAAGTAATAACTTTTTAGTTAAAGTCAAATTTTATGGGTAAATGAGTGTTACACTTAATAAAGTTGCTGGAGCATTTTTTTAGTCTGACTTAAAGCCACAAGTTAGATCTGGACAAAGCCTGTTGCTTTGGCTTTAATACACCCTGTTGGGCTTAGGTAGCAGAGGAAACTCCATGCAGGAGTTGATTGGGGATGTCTCAGGCCCAATCCTGTAATTCTTGCTCAGGCTGAACTCCCATTGACTTCAGATAAGGACTGCAGGATGCCCATTCTTTCCCACCCAGCTAAACTCCTTAGGTACAATTATGCAAGTTAAACACAAAATATCAGCTGTAACTGTAAGTTTTCTAGGTTTCTGTAAGTCTAAACTGTAATTAAGATTTTTACCTACGCTTTTTTTTTCTCTCTGTTTTGAGGCATGGTAGTTATTTTTCCAACAGTGGGGGGAAAAAGAGAAAATTATTAAAAATATGAATGCATGAGGAGATGTAAAACATTATGTAGGGATTTAGAAAACAATTTACTTCAAAGAACTAATGTTTTTTTTTTTTTTTTAAACAGTTACTTATGCGTGTAGACTTATAATGCTAATACATGCATATGTAAAGCTCTAAAGAAAAGTTATTGTGCAGAAGATTATTTTAAGATGTAAATGGTATGTTCCTCTCCTTTCTGTTTTTGTGAGTGTAATTAATTAATACTTTTCTATGGCCAAAACACCTGAATTAATTAGTTATATATTAGTTATAACTGCAAAGAGTATTTTAGAAAGAAATGTTGAAGAATACCACCACAGTGATAACGTTTCAAATCGTTTTCACACTTTGTATTGCAAGTTACACTTAAATACTTCTGGTATGCTTTTAAAATAAAAATAACTAAAATCTCCTTATATGAAAATGTGTGATGGAGGGAACCTTGTGGCTGGGTTATAAAGTCTGGGTAAATGGACTGTAAAGTGGAAACAGTGAAAAACATTTCACTTGGGTGACGATAGCTGGCATCTCCCTTCCAGTCTGTCACGAAAAGGATTTATTTCAGGAAACTCATCGCACACTGTGGAAGGTAGCATCTGTATGTCAGCAATTCCACTGGCATTTCATGGAAAGCTTAAAAATACAAACATTAAACTATCCGAGCCCTGGTTTTATCCCTCGTCAGGAAACGCTTGCAAAATAGATGAGCAACAGCGCCCTCTGCACCTGAAACCCCTCCGGTTATCCCACCCGGGCTTCAGCCCTTGCAAAAAGCAGCTTTTCCAGTCCAATTACCGTTGCTTTCAGCTGCTGGTAGGTAGAGCTGGGGGAGCAGGGGGAGGGGGGGAAATATGCGGATCTATTTTTAAGCGATATGTAACTTTACAATATCACCTGATAGCTTCAGCACCCTTAGGTACAAAAATTACAGAAATACATATTTTAAAGTTACCTGGAACAAACAAGCACAAAATACAAAGGAGCAGGAAAGATGTTGCACTTTTGCATTTCCTTCAGCATAATTTAGATCCACGGTATGTCATTAACGGCGAAGCATACCACAGTCTGGAGTTTTGTTTTAGTACAGGTTGGCTGTATTATTTTAATAATTCTTCTCTGTTTGAATAATAGACACAGAATCAGAAGTATCTGTTTCTTTTAATGTTTAAACACATATTCTGAGGAGTTTCCAGAAATCAGTAGTAAAGCCAGGGACTGATGCATGACAATATTTCAGGATCTGTTAGACATAACGATGCGTTGTAAATTGGGGAGCTAACTATTTTTGCAAGGCTCAGAATAGAATTCTGCAAGCAAGTAATTATTACAAAAATGGATTAATTTGAAATAAGCGCTTTATGTTCCTACAATAATAGATGGAACAAAATGATCCTGTGTGAAAAGTTCTTACATAATATTTCTTGATGATCAAAAAGAACAAAAATTAATTTCTATTTTCTATTTATATAAGCAATTAGTACAGCTGAGATGCTAATTAAGTTTATCATAATCTTTACTTATTCCTATAAAAGGCTTAAGATGAGCTGTCCAAAAAAATCACAGCATAAACGTTATATTTCTCTGAAATTAAATACAGCAATTTTAGATGCTTTCCACTAGCAATTTATTTCTTCAAACCAGAAGCAGTGAAATATTACAGCTATATATATATTATATATCCATGAAGTACAGAAAAGTAGCAGAATGCTTTTAATTTTTTTTTTAAAAGAGACTATCTTTTTTCATTTCTTTGGTAGGGATAATTTAATTCTTCTGTGCTATTTCTCATCACTCCCTTAGTCAATAATTCCTTATCTTTAATACGAAAGTAGCTCCTAATAACAAGTTTTGTGTCTGAAATATGAATTTTAGAAATGTTCAGGGTTATTTCTACATGGATTGCAGTTTATGGATTGAAAGAAACAAATGAGTGAATCATATGGAAACTATTATAAAGGACTCATTTTATAAAATTAAAGTAGCAAAATTAACATCAAAGAGTGGTATTCTTTTGCTTCAATAGAATGGAAATAGATCTACATTTACAACATGATATTAATGTGACAAAATATACTTTTAAAATTTACTCATTTAAGAAAGGCTGGCTGTCACAGCAATTAGGGAGAAGTAGGAAGTTTAAAATCACATGGCATATAGCATATCGACCAAATATACTTTTTAAAGAAATTCAAAGACATATCTGAGCATTAATGTAAGCTTAGATTATTGATGCGAAAGGGGTTTAGCAATCAGAAAACAATGGTTCTTTGTTATATTTCTACTTTTAAGCAATTTAAGATGCTGCTTGGAAAGATACAAAGTCTCACGAAATTTTCAGAGACAAAGCACTAATGGCTCTTAGTATCACTGCGTTCATTTTAAGAGCAAATTAAAAGAGTGAAAGAACAGTGCAAATAATTGTTTCATATGTTCTTTGCTTGTGACTGCTGTAATCATCCAGGCTGATTTACAAATGTAGACTTGAAGGTTTCTCAGCTTCCTGCAGTGTAGAAGACTGTTACTTTGGCACTCACACTCATGCCCTTGTAATCACCACTCAAAACTGTGCCCTGGTACTTCCAATTCCCAGTCTCTTGATTGAACACCTCATTCTGTGCTAACAAGGTGTCCAAGGTATTTGAACAGGGGCTGCAGTCAGAAAATTGTTAATGGTTTCACTCATTAAGAGTTGCTGCACTAGTTTTGGTAATTTGGTAACTGTCTAAATTGCAAGTTGATTTTTTCCTTCATTTAAAAAAAAATGATGCTAAAATTTGAGACCAGGAACACTAACAGCTACAAAAACCCAGAAGGGTGCTTAAATCACTGTATTTGTATTAAAGCAAAGGATTTTCATAGCAGAAAGGGTATTATTTTATTTTTGAGGTTATGTTTTAAAATTATTGAGAAATGCAAAAACATGTATTATATGGAAACCTAAAGACAGAAAATGTGTAAAAAGGGAATAGTAAACTTTAAACCAGCCTGAAGTTCTTAAAGAAATCATTTAGGAAGAAAAGCTAATATTAAAATTACAAACGAAAAAGTCAGAAGGAATTCATCTTGGGCCTGGATGTACCTTTGGGTAACTGGAATGAAATTGTTTAAAATAAAAGGATTAATAGCTGTAGGAAATGGTAGTATATATACCTGAAAATGGGCTCTAGCTATCTTAAATATCTTTTTGCTATAGTACAAGCTAAGTACAAAGTAAGGCAAGATCAATGGGCCTGATCCTGCAATCCATACTCAAATAAGAATCTTTTACTTTTTTACTTGTCTGTCTTGCAAGATTGAGGCATTTAGGAAGAAATGTATTCCCTGAAAAAAAAGCAATAAAGAATGATTAAAATCCATTAAAAAAACCCGCATGTAAGGGATTTTTCTAGTTGTATCCCCCCTGTCATCTGGGATCACTGAGTTACTTTCTTGAACTATGGAATATTAAAGCAGGTTCTGTTTTCAGACAACAATTTACACCTGAAGCAATTTCTCTGAGAGAAGAATTTTCCCCATGGAAATTTAATTTTTGGAGTGGAAAGAAAGAACTTTTCTAAAAAAGAGGTGGAAAAGAATGGTTTGCAGGTTTTTATTTAATCTGCTAAACGTTTAAGCCATCCCTAAAAACTTGCAGTCTACTCATTTAAAAGGGGGATTGAAATTCAGTGAGTCACCCTATGCTGCATCTTTTGGCCAGGTTTTGTGGTTTTTCAATTACATATATCTATCTTTAAAAACTCTCTTCTCTGTGGCTGTGCAAGATACATGCAGAAATGAAGGGAAACTATAAAGGAAACGCTTACCCTGGCCACGCAGAAAGCACCGTCAAAAGCACAGTATAAACAAATGGGGAAGAGATTTTTTGTTGTTGTTGTTTTTCTTCCATTGATTTTAAATATTCTTTGTAACTTCAGAAAGCAAACTACTTTCTGGCAAACCAGAAAGTGGATATAATCCATGTGGTAGGTGGTTTGAGCTTGTTCTTTACAGAACAAGTATACACTTTAATAAAAATCATATAAGAAAATGTGAAAATAATATTGTAAAAATTTTGCCAGATTTGAAATATGATATGATTCGGCCTTCACAGAAATATTCTAACCAGCAGGCAATACTCATCTGATTTTGTTAGAGCAGAATGTCTCTCATGCAGCTCCTTTAACCAATGCTCTTTCATAAAGTTGTGCTAGCCACATAATTTGTCTCTCAGCTGGCTGGGATATTTCTCCAAGGTACACAGATATTTTCATGATGTAAAAAAAATGTGCAAGCAGAAGAGCAAAATGAAAGCATTATTTACAATGCTGGTATAGTTTGCTTAGAAATACGCTGTGAGTAAGCATGTAGATGTGAGCAGTTGAACAGAACATACTTTCTGAACATTGTAGGGGTGCAGCACGTATCTGTGTTTTACATTCATTCCTATCTTTATTTAGATTCATGCTTTTAAATGCTTTTTGGCATTTTTATTTAATTGAGAATGGAAATTATGCTGGTGTGTAAAAAGCAAGGGGCCTATTAATAAGATCTATGTACAAGTTTCCTTTCGTGTGTCCATTTTACACTTCTCTGACTGCAGTTGCAGAGCGAGCGGATAAATAGCTTTTGGAAGGAAAGTCTGTTTGAATTTTGATATGTGATCAGTGTATTTCTGAACTAGACAGTAGAGGGTTTTTTCCTTTTTGTAGTTAAGTCATTCCCCTGGAACTGATTGCGAAGATAAAACCTCATCTGTATAAACTGAAAACTTTTCATTTTTAACTGGAAGTTGAATGCAGACCATGACTTTTCCATAGAAAAATCACAGAAATAATGGCCCCTGGCTGTGGAGGCATTTTTTTGTTTTTCATGAATCAGGCACAAAGTTATTTAAATTAATTCTGGTCTCATCACCCTAATAGAATATCATTACTGATCTTTATAAGAAATATTAGAAAACAGCAATGTGTGGATGTAATAGCAATAGCTATTTGACCAACTTCCCCAAACAATATTTTCTTTATTGAAAAGCAAGAGCACTGATGACAATGCTCACTCATGATGCACATATTTTGTACATTTCACACATTATCTTTTTATGTTCATTGCATATACCAAAAAGTGCTAACTACCCTATTGCTTCATGATCAATAGAGAGTAATTTATTTACTATCTTTTGAAAACAGTCATTAAAGAAAAAATCAGAAGAAAAAACATTCTTCATTAAAAAGAATCTCTGTAAATATTTCCATGTAATTAAAAAATGTATGACAAAATAGAAGTTTTACCTGCCAAACTTATTCTATAGCTATGGACCACCTAAACGGTTCTGCTCTTCCGTTTCAGTCCACTAAGTAATTTGTACTCGCGTATGTTTGCATACAGGTACCACAGCGACAACATCTTAAGTGCTAACACTTACGTAAATGTGGATATTTTACTAATAGTTCCCTCCCCCCTACCTAATGGTGACACCTCTGTACTTCCTCAATTCCTGTTCCAAATGTGTGGAACACCCCTGAAATGAGGACCCTACTTCCCCTGAGTTTTCTGGATTGGTCCCTTTGCCAGGGGAGGAGAAAGCTTGGGGTTGTGTGAACTGTGGATCCACCCCAGACTTGGCACATTCTCTGGTGGTCCTTTTCTGCCTACTAGTCAATGTTCGTGGGCTTCCTATAAATCTCATCTCTACCTTGATTAGGTGAGAGGCAGACTTTGGTGCTCCTCGGTGTATCCTGCCCTGTGAAATGATTTTGATCTAAAGTAAGGCCAGAATCTGCACTTTAAAGATGCTCCAGAATGGAAAAGGCTGCTGCCTTACCTTAACAATGAATGCAGCACATGAAAGATAACCAGTGTGCTATCCTAGCATTGCCAAAGACAGGACATTCTTTCTGACAGCCACCAATTCTACAGAAATTTGTCACTGACCTGAGCAGAATGAGAACTGAGGTCTTCAGAGGATCCACTCGTTTGCTCGCCCTACAGCTCAGCAGCATGCTCCTCCCAGCCAGCTCCACCAGCGACATGTGCTGAGAAGGGAGCATGTTTCCCAGGCGCCGGCACGGGGAAGGAGCAGGGACAATGGGGCTTGGAGGAAGGTGAGGACGAGAGGGCTTCTTGCCACGAAGAGGAAGCACCTTTCAAAACTTCTCCATGCCTCCTTCGCAGCACAAGATGAAACGGGCTGAGGAGAGTTTCAGTGGAGAGTAGTTGATTCTAATGTGCCTAAATCCAGTCATTAATAAGGAAGTATACTAAGCATTTAGGTTCAGCATTATCCTCATTCTTGCTACACAGGGGGAATAAACTGATAGCTCCACTCCTACCTTTATTCCACTATCAAGTTTCTCTGCACTTCCTCTCTTACTCGTCACTTTGTATCCGATGGTTCATACACAACACTCAGCATGTGTTCTGTAAAAATGGATCTCCCAAGACCATGCAAATTTAAATAGGTGTAATGACTTTTTCAACTTTTAATGGGTTCTTCTTGGCTGTATTCAACTACCCCATTTTCCAGCTGGAGTTAATGGTGGCAATGGAATTAGTTACTGAGGAAAATTCTTACATGAGTCAGAGTGCTATTCAAAGCTATCTGTGTTTTCCATGTTGGTTGTTCATTTCTGATAGGGTTTTGTTTGGTTGGTTTTGTTTGTTTGTTTGTTTTCTTGTAATATATTCACGTGTGGGCACAATATTTCAGCACAAGAGCCCCTAGTCCATCAATAGTATTAATAAAAACCCTTACAGCAATTTGCTGAGCCATAGCAATTTCTTTGGTCCAGAATAGTGACTAATAAGTTCAACGTAATATGTAAACAATGGGTTATCTGTGTAGAACTGGAAAGACAGCAGTTGGACAGAAATACCCTGGTACTGTCGCAGTCCATTTTTCTTTTTTCATATGTATTTCTTAAATTTTGTACATTTTACACAAGCAAAGTCTTTCTGAATCCCCAATGAGCCTAGGAGCACTTCAGCTTTACCATCAGGTTTCATTGGCTGTAAGGGTAATGAGCATCAGTATAATAATTTGCTCTAATCAGAGGAAATGAGGTTCAGAGTGGTGTGGGCAGTGGCGTTGTCCAAAAAGACTCTGAAGTTGCTCGGGGATCCACGTGTCTGTTCTCAGATCCCTACTCAGATCAGAGGTGCACCATTGCCTTTCTGAAGAATATTTACCAGAAGGGCTTAGTGTGTATGTTTTTCTGCAGGGAGTGTGTGGGGTCAAGTATGTCTTTGCTATTGATGAATGAGAAGTTTTACTGATTTTTCTGGATGTTTCTAAAGGCACTTCTATGGTTCCACAGTTTTGTGCATCTACATTCTTAACATTACTCTGTCCTAGTTTTAATTAGTATCTGTTTTTGATTAAAAATGTGCCTCACTTTCCTCTGATGCAGTAAAACAGAGCTTGAGTATTAACTAGAGCTTCTTGCCTGCTCTTGGTTTTTGCTAAAGTATTTAAACAAGCACAAGACGAGTGTTTGTACCTTGATGCTGCTGTGTGCACGTCATGAGGCTTTGGACTTCCACAAATAAGATGAGTTTGGGGCTGGTCCTGGGGACAGACAAAGAAGCAGTCGTGTTGGGCACCGCTGCGGAGAGAAAAGGAAGGGCTGTGATGTGGAGAATCGGCTCCGAGGAAGGGATAGGGTAGTTGCTGCCTCTGTCTTCTTGGTTACCTTGGCATCAGCAGGTGCAGGAGGCATCCTGGTCCAGGTCTTCCCTCATTGCTCACCTTCTATGCTTTTGAACCCCTTCTTTTTTTTGGATCTAGTCCTGTTTATGTTGCTAAACTGCCTTGAACTGAACCTGCTTGTGCTCCTTATTGAGTGTGACCCAAAAATCTTCAGTAAGCCTGAAATCTTATTGCTAAGATGTTGTATAATTTGCTTTGAATACCAGTCTGGTTTGCCACTCCACAACTGGGCAACAGGGTCAAAGAAGAGTACAGCACTGGGCACGATAGCCACCTTTTCACCTGCGTACAGTGCAGTTTGGGGAGGAGCCCTTCCATGCCTCTGAAGACGGCTGTGTCTTCAAGGTCTAGGTGAGCCTAAGTGCCTGGAGTTCATTCCTGATGCATGGCATGAAAGCTGCAGGGTCGGAGGTCATTAACAAAACATCAGTTGTTCCTAGCGTTGCATTAGAGTGCTCCACATGCATAGCAGAGGACAGAATCATGGCTATTTTTACTCACTTTCACAGTTTAAGAGGTCTCAGTGTTACAATTTTTCTTCTTGATACACTGTCTATATTTTTATTTACTAAGGTTTATACCATCATTCCTAATTATACCCTGAGTCTCACTATGCCCTTGTGCTCTACCAGTACTTAATGTATATACCCTTCAAATTCTACTACTTGCTAGTCTATCTTTGGCTAACTTGTACGTAAGATTTTTTTAAAATATGTTTTCTCACTATTGTGAAACAGAATAACAGAAAATTTCTGTGAAATAATTTGTCTCTATCTGAAATCAATGACAGAGCTCCCAATTGGAGTTAGTGAAGATCTTTTGTTGATATTCTCTTCTGGTAATATAAATGACATGGGTTTTCATGAACAGATTCTTTTTTTGTGAGGACGGTTTTATACGTTATAGTTGAAAGGAATAAAAAATGAGACAATGTCATTTAGGAAAAGTGTGACTATGTGGGTACAGAAAATGTTTGAATTTCTGCAATCTTGAGAAGAAATAAACCTGGAATATATTTATTGGTGCATCCCAGATAAGCAATTTCTATTGTGATGTGTTCTCTCAGAGACTGTACTATGGAAAATTGAGAATAATGGGCCGTGTCATGCCTTCAGTCCATGTGCAGAACTCACACTGATGTCAATAGGAGCTCCCTCACAAGCCGAGGCCTATGTATGACCCATAGAGTCACTACTAGATCTTTCCCATACATAACTACAAAATTAATGAAGCATTGTAATCCATTTTGAGATCTAATGAAATACACCATGATTTAAATTGCAATTAAACAGAGAGATGTCAATAGACATTGTTGAATTTCCACATGAAGACAACGTTCCTGTTACAAATTTACAGCTTTTGAGGGGTAATGGCTCATAGACTCTAAAAACACTCAAAACACTATTGATTAAACATCTCAGGAGCCTTAAACATGTGAATTATATCTTTAGTTGTAAGGCATAATTTGTACATCCAAGACTAGATCCATTTTGGAAAGATCACAGAATCCCATGTGATAAAATTCAGCATTTCTTAATTGCCTAAATTTAAAAATAGAAAACTTTAACATTGTTAAGTTCTGCTTTTATAGCAGGTGGAGGTTGGAAAGCTATAGCGTTCAGGTGATTCACAAAGATGTCTATTTAAAATTCATATATTAATGATGTTTCATGTGTCCATGGCTTTTAAAATTATTTGATGTGATAAACTACTCTGGGGTTGTGTTTGTGTAAGAAATGTCGTGAAATGATTAGGGCCCATGTATTTCACAGCACAGAGAGACCAAATTCCATTACAACAATGTTTAAACTCTACAGCAGAACTTTTGAATCCCATAGTAATATTAATCTTCTAGTGCTCTGAAATATTTCATTCCCTGCTTCCTACCCTCATAAAAATACACACAGAGCTGTGGCTTATCTTTGAAATTACCCATTGACATAAAATATGAGGACTATTATTTTCAACTGTGTTTCAAGAAAGTGTTTTCCAGAATGCTTACTAGGCAGAGCACTTCTGGTCTTTAGGCAGGAGCTCCTGTTGCCCTGCCCAGAAGCTGACATCCCTGCTCACCCTCGCCCCACAGACCCGTACTCGCCAGGGGCTTGTGCATCAGCCCACACCTTCTGCCAGTACCTGGCTGCCGTGAACTGACTTCCTCATTTCTCCAAACAGTAGTTCATCCTCCTATTTTGTATACTTCTGCAAAATAATAAAGAGGTCATTATACAATGCAAAGTAATTATCTCTTCCCTGGGTAAGATCAGTGCTGGCCAGTATGTTGGAGACTCAAGGATTCAGCAAATCCCCAGTGTCCTGGAGATGTGCAATTTCCCAGTGAAGGAAGAGTAGAGTTTCCTGGACTCCAAATGAATTAAATGAGGAAGTCATTCCCCTCAGACTCTCTGCAAACTCTGGCAGAACCCAAAATTTCACTTGTTTTTGAGACTTCTTTTTTGTGCAATTTTATTGACTAGACATTATATATGCTCTTTTTATAAATCGAGAAAGGCGTGTCAGAGTAATATGACTAAAAGGTGAACTATGGAATACATCTCTCATCACAGGACCATGACAGTTATATATAAAAGAAATCACATATAAAAGCCTAAGAGAATTTAATACTAGTAATATTGAGTAGTTTTGCGATTGATCAAATAATTTTTTTTTTGATGTCTGCTTTTTAAAAATTCTATGATACTGTGGCTCCTTTAGCACTTACCTTGCCATTCAGAAGGCTCGGCAACTATCTTGTAATGTTCTTGCAGAGCAGTGAGGCAGTGACACTGAGTAAAAATTACACAAGTTCCATTTACTCCACTGCAACACCTCCATTTAATATCCCACCTTTGCAGGGAGACGGCTACTTTGTGTCTGCATCACTCCTCTGTGCTGAAGTTTATCTCTAGGCAACGTATAAACACATTGCCTGGAAAATATTTAAGCCAGGAGTACATCTAAACGCTGTTTTTTCTTATTGTTTCCTGACTTTCTGGACACTAACCAAGACCAGCAAATTTTTAAATCCTACAAATGATTTCAGCCATTTGTAAGTTATAAAAGAATGCTGTTCAATGCTGAATACCCGAGCTGATTTCTGTTCCTATCGCGGGTTGCTGCGCTGTTGAGCCTTCTTTGGTCTGAAGTGAACTTTGGTTGTTTTTTTTTTTTTTTTTTTTTTTTTTTTTTTCTTCCTTTGTCTGCTTTTTCATCTTACACCTTCTCTATGACAAAGATCTCAGATGACAAGAAAGGGTCTCTGAGCTCACCATCCCCTACTTTCCACGCACTGCATTTGGAGGGGTAGTATATAAAATTTCACTGGCGTAGTCTGGACATTGCTGTCCCAGTAAGGACTACAGAGAAAAAAGAACCAGGAATGCAGGTTTATTGCTTACATTTTCTTTCTTGACCCTTTCCCCCTGCCCCCCGAACAGACAGGTGATCTTTCATCTTACCTTTCTCCTTTGATCAAGGTGCAGTCTCCTGCATAATAGAACAAACTTTTGGTCTAGTAAACTGTGAAGCTCGACTTTGGAAGATCTACTGATTTCTATTAAATGAAGCTACACTTCTTTCTCATCATGATCAGTGGAATTTTTTCCACAGTCAGGTTTGCTAAGAGCAGTTTAAATTACTTTTTTTCTGGACTGAAAGTCTCAGTTCCCAGGCTCTTCTTTTTACTCCTGTGAACATAGTGCTATACTGTATGTCAATTTGGTCTTGTTTGTGGGTTCATTTTCCCCTCCATTAGAACAGCTTTTCTCTCTTTTTTTTTTTTTTTTTCTTCTTGTGATATTGTTCAAAGGCTTCTTGTGATGCCTTGAAAAAAGTTATTGATTGTTAGATCATTTCTCTCATTCATTCAGATGTTTTCTGGCCCCCAGATGGAAACATCACAGCTGCTGCTCTGGAATTCACTATCGACATTTGTCTCTGGATTATCAGAGCCCCAAGCGAAAAGGCCTGAATCCAGGCACCCCTTTTCCCTCTGTTGAGGCTTAAAGCTGTTATCCTTACAGCTCAAAGGAAGTCCCAGTGCCTGTATATGACCAGAGTCTGGAGCAGTAAGGTCCTAGGATTACTTTCTTTGAGCTATTTTTCTAGTGCTCCTTTTTTTTTTTTTTTTTTTTTTTTTTTTAGTTTCTGTAAAATTTTTCAGCTCTTCAGTATGAGCACTAGATCTTGGAAACTGGTCTGCTTTTTCTGCCTCCTTCTGCTGTTGTTGTTTCTGCTGTGGTCATTTGTTTCAGGTTCGAGGGCCAGAATCAGCCTGACAAATGTGTATTTTTCAAATTCAGCCTTTGCTGACCAGCAAGCATCTGCTCAGACAAAGAAGAAAGTGGGAAGGATTGCCGTGTTTTAAATGCTTTTCACCCAAACCCTCAAGGAAAGCCTCTTTTTTAAATTCAAAGGGTTATTATGATTCAAAGAAAATGCTTATTCTACAGACTGTTTCCTTTCCATTAAAGTTTATTTATACCCCCCTCCTTGTCTGAGGGTATAATTATGAATGATCTAAGCTTGTACTGAAAATCCTAAATTAAAAAATACATCTGTTGCAAGGATTCTCTCACCAGAAACCTTGAAAATGTTATCCTGTCTGTGTATCCATATATCTGTCTGTCTCTCTCCAGGTTTATGGCTATCCTTTATATGTTCCAGAAGTAAATGGGATTAGATCGCTTGCTGTATATTTTAACTGTTGTATACATTCATGAAAGGAATAAAACTACGTGAAAATATGAATACATTTTATATTTATTTATATTCTTCTTTCAATCACATTTTCATTTGTTAAAAACTGAAGGGATTAGATTGTATTGTTCTTCCCTTTCTTGATGTAGGAATAACTGTAAGTGTAAGAAGAGATTATTTAAATGGTAGAAGTTGTGTTTAAAAAGAAAAGAAAACTATAGCATTAACGATATGAACTGTAACAGTGTTGATTCAAAAGCTAGGTTTTTACCTGGCAGCAAAGTGCAATTACTTTAGCCCAACTTTTCAGCATACCTCAGGAAGCATCAGTGGAACACATTTATTTTTAATTAAGGCCAACTCTGTCCCAACATTTGCTTTAAATATGAGGACCAAAGAGCATCAGAAAAAGGACATTATTTCTTCAGCCCTTTGAAGCTGCTGCCTCCTGATATGTAACTCAAAGGAGAGTAACACCACACGGACAGTGAATTCATGGTAAAATCTCCACTTGGCAGAAGATATCCAGATAGCACTTTTCTCAGTTGGATTTCACCTGATTAATAATCTCATTTTTCATTTTTAAAACATTACAGTGAAATGAGTCCATTAAGATGCTGTAATGTTAATTAACATTGTCATAAGCTCTTCTTTCATTTCACTTGCATGTATTTTTGAAAGGTACATTGTGGAAATGATTCTTTTACCCTGCCATTTGCCTATGTATCATTTCATGCTAGTACTGAAAGGTTAAATGTTATAATTTATGCTAATTTTAATTTTCCCTAGTGCCATAGGCAGTACAAATCAAGCAGCAGCAATTGATTATACATCACTGACAGTATAAAACAGAACAAACATACAGTTCTGTCAATGAAAGGCCTGTGCCAGGTTAGTCATAGTTAGGTTGTTATGGCCTCCTGAGAACAGCAGTCAAAACCAAGCAATAATGATGATATGAATATTTATTTTGTGCATAGCTCTGGATCCAAGCCATTTTAATAAATAATTTTCCATGGTACTTTTGTGCCTGAAGAAGTGTGATGGAAAGGTTGTTTGCTTCTTGAAGAATTTTGTGCAATAAATATCACATTCAAATTTGGCCTTCGGCTTCTCAGAGGAGGGACTGAAGTTATGGTGGTCAAGCAGAATTTCACCGAAGCATGTGCTTGTACAAGAATATGTAGGTTACAGTTTCAGGAGAAGGAAGAACTCAAGGTATAGCTTAGGCCATCAAAAGGCAGAAAGATTGCTCACTAACTTGGTATCATCTGATAGCTAGTTAGATCCCCTGTCACTACCACAAAGAGTATCTTTGGAGCCAAGGAATGGTAGTCAAGTTCTCGGAGCTTTTCTTATAGCCAGGTTAAACATATTTGTTGTTCATTTGCACTGGTCTTAAACCCTTCCATCCTCTTCTCATAACACAGAGAAGGCTATGCTTAGACTTCTTTGGAACATATCTTTGCTGTTAGCTCCTCCAAAACTAGCATTTTCTCCACAAACGCAGCTTGCGGCTAGATTGCAGGAACTTGTTTTCATGGATGAATGCCTCATTCCTTGCTCTGCAACCTACCTTGTAAGATAATGAAACAGAAGAGAGAAATGAGGTCACAGAATTAGGATGTATTGGGTAGCAACTGGTATTTTAACAGTGTCATGGGATAGATGCTTAACTCACATGAAAGATGGGCTGAGATGTCTTACAATCTTTGAGACAGAAGAAGATACCACTTGGAGGCAAACAGAAGTGACCTCTGTGGCTGTTGGCAGTACAAGGAGATTCAGTCTGGGCTGGGAAATGTGGTTAAGTGTCTCAAGAGCTCTTCTGTTCCTAAGCATCCCCTGACCTGGACATAAGACACGGTAGGCACCTTGCTACAAAGATACTGTTGGAAGGGATGAGCTGCAGAGAGGGTGGCAGTCTTGCCAGTACATCTAAGAGGACAGTCAATGCCACATTGCTTATGGGAGAAGGAAATGGAGCATTGACAATGGAGCATTTTCAACAAAAGCAAGTGTAAGGTCTTGCACC
>KL263716.1:0-19954 GCA_000699545.1 Podiceps cristatus
GGTGAGCTGCTGCGCCCAGCTCCCGACCGCTGTGGGCAAGCCACTGCCCGAGTCGGTGTTCCTCTGGTGTGCAGCTGTGCGGAGGACCCTGCTCCTCTGAACTGGGGCAGTGTCCAGCCTGGGCTCCCAGTTCCAGGCTTTCTCTTACGCTTTACCCAGACCAGGCTGATTTTGGCATTGCTTTGTCTATCCTCAGGGTCGGGGTTTAGATATTTCTGGCCATGCTTAGGCCTTACCGGAATTTTTCATGGTTCCTCCTGATTTACCTTTCTGTTTGCTTGAAGCACCTCTCCCTGGAGCTGAATTCAGACCCAAAAGGTACAAACATCTAGGCTGTGTTTTGGGGGGTGGCTCCTTGCCTTCTGATTGTCTGTTAACTAAAGGAGCATTGAATTATTCCTACCGCCTGATGAAAGGCGGCTTTTATGTCTGCCAGGGTTGAGAAGACTTTTCCCTCTATGTAATGTCATCACTTCCATGCTTCTGACGTGCCACTACTGTGCAACGTACCATGTGGTGACAGTAGCGCAGGATGGGCTCTGAATGTTCATCCTTCCCCACGGCTGATAAAAAGAGAGGAGTCTGTCCAAGACGGCTTAAGCAGTCTAAAAAGCAAACGGAAACAAAAGATATTAATAAATCCATCGGAGTACTGTGAGCACAGCGATAGCCTGTGCAGGAGGAGTGTCTGTAGGAAAGCCTTCTCCTGGAAAACTTAATGCACATCAATCCTTGTCTAGAAGGACATTCAAGACGAAACTCGGCCACAGCTGCTGCAAACGACTGGCTGGGGTTAAGTGGGCTGATCTACGCCTGCCCGCTGCACCCCACTCTGAATTCTCTGGATTCTTTGGAACATCTGGGAGTGCAGCAAAAGAGAGGTAGGGGGAAGGAACTTCTGTGCTTCTCTGGAATCATCTCCTTTACCATCGCAGGCACAGGGGCTTTCTCACATTGCTTCTGTGCACGTCCTTTCCCGGTGCTGGCCTTCCCACGCTGCTGTTCCCACCATGCTATCTTACTAGAACCACTCAGGCTGAATGGATTGACAGGAAACCCTTCCTCCTCTCCCTTCAGGTTACCACAAGTGGGAGGCATGGGTGTCATTTCTTTTTTCCCTCAAGGTTCTCCATTTGCAATCTGAAGTGACAGGAAGATTTGGGGAAGGTCAAAAAGCCAGAATAACGCTGAAATTGTTTTGTAATCTGCCCCTGCTAATTTCA
Organism: Podiceps cristatus; assembly: GCA_000699545.1. Classification (NCBI taxonomy): domain Eukaryota; kingdom Metazoa; phylum Chordata; class Aves; order Podicipediformes; family Podicipedidae; genus Podiceps; species Podiceps cristatus. The sequence continues at coordinate 1,224 of KL263716.1, forward strand.
ATACCCGAACACCAGTCTGCTGCTGCTGGCGGTGGAGCACCAGGTACAGTATGATCCTTTGCTGTTGCCAAGGACTGTAGCCCTTTGTCTTCTACAGTAACTCCTGTGCCCCAGTTCCGCTTGTCTATGGTGCATGGCTGATCATCTTTGAATAAGCTTATTCCTTTCAAATTCTTGCTCAAAACATACTTCTATTGCGACTATGACCTGGCATTGGTTCAACGCTGAGGGCCAGGCTGTTCAGTAGTCATGGGAGATCACTGATGCTTATTTAACTTTGATTTGAGGTGACTGTGCTGTATGCTAGTTAACTTCATATTTGTGGACCTTTCTTTTCCTGATCCCAACTCCCTTCCCTCTTATTTCTTGGAATGGCCCTTGCTTTTCCAGGCAGTCTCTCCACTGGTATATTGCCTGATGTGTCCCAGATCTTAACAGCATTCAAGAGCTCCTGCTGCTGAAGGGATACCAAAGGACGAATCACAGCTGGCTTGCACCCACAGGCAAACCCAAGCACTAGGCACCTGCCAAGTTTCTTCCAACGCCGCCAAAGGTTCGTCTCACTCTTCCAGCGTTTGTTTGCCCACCGCCCTGGAAGAATAAATTGTTAATTGGCAAAACTGAGAGGGCTGCTTGGCATAGATTCTGCATCTCCATTAACACATGAAGTTGATGTTGCTGAAACATAGGTCAGCAATTAGAGGGAGCAGAAGGCATCTAGCTACCAGACTGAGGGCAATACACACTTCTACAGCTGTCTACAGACTTCAACCTTGATGACAAAGATCCACTTCCTAGGAGGGGAGATCTGCCTGATCTCTCCATGCACTGTTATTTCGGTCTTATTTGTGAAGACCTCTTGGAACAATGCTAACAAGTGTGTCAGTCAATATGAGCAGCCCTCTGAATTTACCTGCTCACAACAGCACTGGGACTCCAGAGCTGCTGACCCAGACCTGACGGGCTCTGCAGCTCCCTTCCAGCTCCCCCTTAAGCAGTTTGGGGTTTGGAAGTGCTTTTATTTATTTATTTTCCTATTTGAAGGTAAAATGAGAGTTGTTACCCTTGCCTGTACTGTCTCTGTATTTTGCTCATGGAAGGATCTGTTTCATTGTCTGGATAATTTTTCACTCACAAGACTCTTCCCAAACATCTCCCTTATCAAAAATACCTATCTTCTCCACCTGTGTGGTTATCAACTTACCATCTATCTTGCCTCTGCCTTCCACTCCTCTGTCTATCTGTCAGTCTGTCACAAACAGCCAAATTGTCAGAACATGGGCAATCCCTCACTCATCTCCTCCTCCTTCTAATTCTTCTGCCAGAATTACATCAGTAAGTGCTCAGATTGATTTGGGCTTCATCTGACTGTGTTCAGTTTTAGGCCACTCACTACAAGAAGGACACTGAGGTGCTGGAGCGTGTCCAGAGATGGGCAACAAAGCTGGTGAGGGATCTGGAGCACAAGTGCTGTGAGGAGCAGCTGAGGGAGCTGGGGGTGTTTAGCCTGGAGAAGAAGAGGCTGAGGGGAGACCTTATCGCTCTCTGCAAGTATCTGAAAGGAGGTTGTAGAGAGGTGGGTGTCAATCTCTTCTCCCAAGTAACAGGCAATAGGACAAGAGGAAATGGCCTCAATTTGCACCAGGAGAGGTTTAAATTGGATATTAGGAAACATTTCTTCACTGAAAGGGTTGTCAAACACTGGAGCATTTCTTCACTGGTTGTCAAACACTGGAACAGGCTGCCCAGGGAAGTGGTGGAGTCACCATCCCTGGAGGTATTTAAAAGACATGTAGGTGGGGTGCTTAGGGACATGGTTTAGTGGTGGACTTAACGGTCCAGTGACAGCTTAACGGCTGGACTGGATGATCTTAGGGGTCTCTTCCAACCTAAATGATTCTATGATTCTATAAAATCCTGAAACATATTTTCCATTTCTGAAGAGAGCTTGCCACTGATGGTCATAATGATCTTAACAGTTCTGGATAATTTGGAGCTTTCAAGAGTACATTGAGCGTTTGGGTGGCAAGCACTGAAGCGTGTACATGCCCATATGTAGTACCTCCTGGCCCAGATTCTCTGCCTCATGTTAGCCCAGGTGCACCAGAACAACCCTACTCATACACATTTTTATTGCTTGTAAACACCACTATCTATCCTAAACAAGTAAATGTATTGCCATGCCATCTCATAGTAGAGGTGTATTTCCCATCACTGGTCTTAGATGTTCTCATAACTCATACTGAAGCTCCCCAAGGATGACTTTTTTCTCCTTCTCCTTCTCCTTCTCCTTCTCCTTCTCCTTCTCCTTCTCCTTCTCCTTCTCCTTCTCCTTCTCCTTCTCCTTCTCCTTCTCCTTCTCCTTTCTTCTCTTTCTTTCTTCTTTCTTTCTTCCTTCTTCCTTCTTCCTTCTTCCTTCTTCTTTCTTCTTTCTTCTTTCTTCTTTCTTTTCTTCTTTCTTCTTTCTTCTTCTTTCTTCTTCCTCCCCCGTGCGAAGTTGTACATCTGTTCTTTACACACAATGTTTTCTTCTGCATCCAGCCCTATGACTGTAAGAGGCTGCTCTCCCATCTAAATATGCTCTTTTACTACTCTCTTCTGACCTCCAGGATGGTTTGCCCTGACTCTCCCCAGTTCTGTAGTCCGTAAGACTTGATGTTAATTCCCGATGCCTTTGCTTTTCTGTCTGGCAGCTCTCCAAGCCCTGAAACTGCTCAGACCACCTGAGCAGAACTGCCTGTATGTAAACAACCTATGGCCTCTGTCCATCTTTCCACTACTTGTCACTCCTCATTAACCAAAAGCCCTTCTGTTACATTTGTTCCTGCCCCCTGGGAATTGCCACTGGTACTGCCAGGAATGAGGATATTGCCATCTGCAGCTGTCTCCTGTTGAGTGTTGCAGATTTCAAAAGCATTGAGCTTGGCTCTTTTAACTCTGAAGCTCACTATCCACCATAGGTGCACCCAAGGAGAACAAAACAAAACAACTCCAAAGTAAAAAGCAACAATGCTTGTTTAGACAAGTCAAACAAACATGGCTTTGAACACTGGTCTCTATTTCAATATTAAAAAAGGGTACTAACTGCCATCAGTAATGAGCCCAAACTCTACTTTATGCAGTTCTACTGTCTTTTTTTCAAAACTGATGCCTGCAGAAACATTGAAAATACTCATGAGCTCCTTTCATGGTCTGACATGCTGATCTCTTTTAGTCCCCCACACATCCCAAAGGCAGAGTTTCGGGGTTTTTATGCCAAGCCTTGCTCTAAAAGCGGATGTACCAGCCTCCCACTCAGGGATCCAGCTGCGGGTGACCTCTGCTGTTGTGCAACCCCACAGGGCCTAAAAGAAATGAAGATGATAAATCCCTCTTTTAAGTAGCAGGTGGGTGCAGTGAGAGAGAAACTAGCAGCCTGCTTTTGAAGAAAAAGAAATGACTGGCTCTCATTGCACCTTGCCAGCTCAGCCGGTCACTCCAAATCTGAGTGGTACCCAGGTATCTCTTCTACATTGTATTCAGGTGGGCTGGCTGAGATGAAAGAACTTACTTAGATGAAAATGGGCTTGCTGAGGTGATTTGAAATAAGGCTGGGTTGATGCTTGCTGGCAATGTTTCAGAGAATTGAGAGAGTTTCTGCAACCTTCTTCCATGTCCTAAGAGGTTTGAATTCCTAATGTAAAAATGAGACTCTGCTCAAGTTCTGGCTATCCTGAGAGAGTCACAACTGTAATGCTTCTTCACGCGCTTTTCCCTGAGAAAGACTGTGCATCCCTCTCTGCAAGTCAGATGGTTGCTTACAATGCACTTTGCTTCTCGATAGCCTTGAAAGCCACGTGGGAATTACCATCAGGATGGAATATTGCTGCTTTCTTGCTGAGACAGCATGAGGTGTGCATGGTACCCCAGTGCTCTCCAACAAATCCAGCATGCTTAAGGGTGGGACCTGCTGAGTGCTGAGCCCTTTGAAAAAAATCAGTCTTTAGAAGCCAAAACGAAGCAATGCCATTCAGAGTGCCTTTTCCTCTGTGCCTAACGACAGCAGCTGGCAGCAGGAACATTTTGACTGTCAGTTCCCAAATCCTCCTGCAGCTTGGCATTTGGGTAGCTGCCATGATGGGCCATCAGCTCTAGGGGCAGCTAATGCTTCACTCTTTCATGCAACGTTAAAATCTCCTTTTTTCCCGTCAGCTGTTCCCAGTGGGATCTACAGCTGCCCTTGGCCCCTCACCATGCCATGGGTGATCCAGGGATCTGCACTTGCGTCTGACATGCTGAGGGTTGTCTGCCCAGCCCTGGACACAACTTAGCTCCTTGTCCTCAGCGTCAGGTCTGTTTGTTATCAGTTACATCACAGCTGAAGCAGTTGAACTTCTGGTTTTGCAAGCCTTCATAGCTGATGCCACAGCGTGTGTCACCCTTGACCATTGTAATACCATTTAGCCTCTGCCTCAGTATCATTGAGCAGCCAGCTTCCTTACGGACAGCTTCCCCAGCACATCTTTCCCTGTCTGACGGAGATGTCTACACAGACTGCCCCACCTGACAGCAGGAGCTTCCTGCCTTGGCAATCAGCACAGAGTAATTTGAGACACCAAATGACTTTTGAGCAAGCTTCAGCACCTCAGTCTGTAGTACTTCATATAGCTCAACAAAAATTGTACAGGCCATGAACGTGGGGAAGTCCCAGGTCTGGTCCACTTTAGCTTCTTGGCTGTTTCTTGGTCAAATCAAATTGAGAGGGAGATGATCTGGTAACATTCATTTTAAATGTTCTATTTTTCTAAAGCAATGTTTTTCTTTTTTTGTGTGTGTGTGACTCAAATCCTTTATGACTGAAGAAGTTGGCTCTCTTGTTTAGCTGTAACTGTGTCAGTACTATTTTTCTCAAAGGTTTCTTACCACCATGGGTATTCTGCATGGAGACTCTTGCTCCTATTCGTGCTTCCGTAGCTAAGACAGTCTCAGGCAGCCAGATCTGGATCTTACCTGGGGATTTCCTCCCTATATGTCTGTCCTTGAATTAGAGGTTGTCATAGCACACTAAAGGTCTTTACCCATTGCTTCTAGCTCTCTGCATATGTGCTTCAAGAGTGCCCTGGGCATATCTGCTGCTAAAAGAGCTCTTTGGGCCTATGGCATCAGAGAATACCCGCAAGGCACCTTAACATAGACTGTAGAGGCCAGAATCATATGTGGAGACTGTAAGGATGATACATCACCCTGTCCCTGGCATGAGTGGTAGCCACAGTGACTTTCAGCACGGGGACAGAGTAGGTCAGTATCACTCCGTTGCCCACCTAGACAACACACCAAATAGGCTGTACTACACCTCCTGAGTTTGTGCATGTGTGTGCATACAGACATGTAGATACCATGCAGGGGTACCTCCTTCTCCCCCCTCCCTCCTTCTTATGACACTCCTGTAAAAGTAGCTGGAAATGGCAGTGGTGCTAAGAAAACCACTATAGATACAGTACCAGGATGACAGGGTTCTGCGCCTTGGCTATAAAGTCAACGTTGATACCTCCAATCACGACCTTTAAGAGGGAGGGGAAAAAAAAAAAAAAGAGGTAAAAAGTGGTTGGAGGGACTTGAGGAAAAAGTTTCCAAGTCTTCTTTGCTTTTCCTAGTCACTTTTCCCACCCTCTTGAAAGGTATATGTAATTTACAAACCAAAGGCCTGTGGTTATTTTGGATGGCTAGACCCAGGTCTGTACAGTCCCCATCAGAAAGAATTGAAATCTGTATGTTGCTTTCTGAATTATGTCCACTCATAGCCTGCCCCAGCATGGCAGGTGGGATGTTATTTTGTACACATATGGGTGCTGTGTGGTGACACGGTAATGTAAGAAGTTGTATGGGCCTGGTCTTGTCAGTGCCCTTGAAGCCATCTCTCTTGGAACAATTTCTGACATACCAAACCTCAGAAACATTCAAGCACTGCTGTGTAAAAAAGCAAAGAAAATGGGAAAAAGCGGGCAGAAAAACGCAGTCATTTCTTGCAAGCTCCCAGGAGAAACTGCCATACCCAGTGACACTTTACAGCTCACTGTCTTATTGTCCTACAAAGCCAGAAAAGACAGTACAGCTCCACAAACGAGAAGTTTCTGGATTCTTAGGGGACATAAAGCTGTTTTTTCTCATTCCATCAAATGCTGGGTTATTGCCTCTGGAGTCATTGCCCTCTTTGATGTTGACAAATCCTATTGCAAATGGGTTTTAGAAAATTTCTCAGCTCTCTAAAATAGATTTCCTGTAAATTATGTGGCACACATAAAATCCAAGATACTGAATAGAGTATTAGGGTTATAATGGATCTTGTTTGGGATATGCAGTACCTCCTGTAATTTTGGCAATCATGAGCAGCAGGCCAACAAAAAGAGATATTTATAAAATGTGTATGGCTCAGCAGCCCAAAATATCTCCCTCCACCCTCTTCCAGGTCTACTCCTGTAGTCACGAGTTCCCTGGCACTGAGAGCAGTACAGTTGAAGTTGTACATAAGGGCACAGTGAAAGGTGAAAAGGTGATTAAAGTTTTAATGGATTTGATGGTCTGAGACTTAATGGGATTAGGCCACTGTCAGCGTTTATTCCCTGTAAATGTGGATGGGGGGAGGAGGAGAAGATATTTTTCTGAGAAGACAAAAAATACTGAAGAGAGAATGGCTGCCAGTGTGAAGCAGGAAGATTAGTCTCTGGCTGAGTCACCTTTTACTTTTGGAGATAGATATAAATTTATGCCATGCTGTCAGCAGAGAGGAATTACAGGGAGGGCAGCAGGGGACTCACTGGCTGTGGTAGGGTTGTGTCCTCTCGCCGAGGCAGGTTCCCCTTCCTTCTGTCTTTCTGTAGTTTGCTGAGGGCCACTGCAATGCAGCTGCCTACTCTGGCATTGTTCTGGATAAGAGCAAGGTCTGTTTGGCATTTCTTTGAGGAAAAGAAAAAATACTGGCAAGAACAACCCATCAGAAGCCTATATAGGAACTGCCTAGAGGGCAGAAGCAGAAAATACATGCTGTGAGACTTGACAGATTTGCTCCCCCTATACTATAATCCTTTGAGGACGCATATACTGGGTTACAATACTGTATGAACACCCTGATTTTTTTTGTTTGTTTGTTTTTTGTTTTGACCTTCCTCTCCCTGTGTCCACAGAGAGGAAACCTGTCATCTCCATTTGAAAGATAGGGAAAAGAAGCAAAGGCTTCACAGAGAAAAGAGAAGGTGAAGTGCTTAAATTAGAGCCAAGAGACTAAAAACCTTAGAGCATCTTGGCCAACTTTTCCAGAAAGAGATGGCTACTGAGATTTTTGCCAAGTCTCTATAAGCAATTTTTTTTTTTTTTTTTAGCAATTTCACTGGGAACAGAGTATCAGAGGCTTTGAAAGCCCCACTTTGTGGCTGCATACAGCTCTAATATCCAAAAATGCCTTTACCAGTTTGCCCTGATCGACCAGGTCTACTAGAGGGCTGGCAGCAGAGCCTGGATACAATCCAGTCTCCCAGATCCTACACTGGCAACCCAGCCAGTAGATCTGCTTTTCTCTCACCTGTTCAAGAAGATTCCTGCTCACCCAGATGTGTTTTCCTTCCAAGTTTCACTTGCTCTGCACCCGCGTGAAGAGTTAGATAAGGCAGTGTGATGTACAGCACAGTGCTCAGGGAAGCCCAGGTACCTTCCAGTGTGCAGCCCCACCACGGACAACAGTGTCCTGAGACTCCATCACGGAGCAGGCAAGCTCAGGGATAAGATGTGAGGGATCTCTTTGGGCTCTGGACCACCTGCTGTCTGTGCCGGCCTCCAATTTTTAGTGGAAAAGTGGATGAGGACAGTAAGGGTGTTCCTGAGAAAGCAGGATGTAGTCGCTAAGCTCTCACCTGTTTGCAGACAATGAAGTGATTGCCCCTTGCTAGACTGTCAATAAAGTGACTGCATTTTCCACCAAGCATTGAGATATGCAGAAGAGATATGAAATACACTGGAGTACTTCCCCCGCCATTCGCCATTCGGTAAAAGGATACTGGAGTCCAGCGATTTCCCATCAGTTAATTCATTGAGCTTCTGTAACATAAAAGGGGTCAGTTCTTTGCCTGTGATCCCTTTGGACCTGAAAATGTAAAGAAAACGCCTGCAGATGAGAAGAACTGAGCTGAAACAGCACCAGAGGAGAAGCATGACTTCTAGCAGATAATTTATCTCCATAGCTACATACCATAAAAAGTCCTGTAAACAAGCTTCAGGTTAGATAAAACTACAGTTAAAAGCACATTGTGGGCTCACCGGTGCCCAAGGTTAAGCTGTGCTACAGCCCCTGCAGCAGTGCCCCTGAAGTCGTTTACTTCCCCAAGACCACCGGGCAAGTGAAGGATAGGGCATAGGTTGCTTCTCACCTGGCTTCACTGAGAGCTTGCTGGATGGCCCCTTCGATGACCTGGCCTGAGGCGGCTCGCTCCCGGGGACAGGGCACTGCTATCAGCACCCCACTGCTCAGGCCAAGCTCCAGAGCACTGGCTGGGAGAGGACAGGCAGATTGTTAGTGGTTCTCCTCAGATAAGTCAGATGCTGAAGGAAAAGGACAGAGGAGAGTGGGCATGCGGTGAAGGAACCCACAGAGCAGAAACTCCTGTTCTTAGCTGACCCAAGGACAGGCTCTTTTCCAGCTACCAATCCATTTACATCTGCCTATTTCTTTTGAGTCTCTCTGTACAATAAAAGGAGCAAAGAATTTTTTTTTTTTTTAAAGAAAACAGATTCCACTTCTGAAGGCCCAGAAGCTGGTTTTGTAAACACATTAACATATGTGTTCCCTCCACTTCACTTGTGTGAACAAAATGTGTATGAGCATGCCAAGGTAGCTGCAGCTAGCTAAAAGACTTGCTGTAAAGACTGAACTTCCCTGCTACTTCATTTTCAAACCCCTGAAGCAGGATGGCTTGTTTTTCAAGACAAACTCTTCTACAAAGTTAAAAATGAAAAGTGCTTCATCCAAGGTGATTTTTGTGTCTCTCTTCTCCAGGGCCCTACACAGACCTTTCCCTTCTGAAACACACCAATGAGTTCAGCTGCCTCCTCTTCATCCTGGACATGATACGGTGCCTGGAAGCCACTTTGGCGTGAGAAGAAGGCTGGGAACTCCCTTGACTCTCCAAAGGCAGCCACACAGACCCCCTGAGTCTCCTGCAACAGTGGAGGCAAGACAAGCAGGTAATCAGTGGAGGAAAGGGGGACCTACCAAAAGAATGGGACTTTTTCCTTCTACCCAGCTAGAAACTGCCTTTCTTTAGCACAGGGTTTGGTTATTTTTATACATCCCATTCTATTCCATTCTATCACCACCATTTTTCAAAGCAAAGAGCCAGACATGGTAACTGGTTAGACAGATTCTGGCTTACTGAGACAGAGCAGACGTGCATGTCCTTTGCTTGTGCTCGGAGCTGATCAAAAGCCATGCAGCTGTCATTAGTGCAGTACTGAGGCCAAGGTAACAACCCGTGATCTGAAGATATGTCATAAGCGGACTTACATTGAAAGAGATATGAGTTTTGTTTGCGATTGGAAGTATTGATGTTGGCTGTCACCTGAAGTGCTGGCCCTGGTGGTCTCCAACATACAAAAAGAGTTACTCTACTGAAAATCACCTTGATTCCTATTTAATTCTGATTATATGTTAGCATTTGATGGCTCTAGCTTGCCTGATCCATCAGTTCTGGAGCACTGTCCCAGAAAAGCAAGTCTAAGGCCAGAGAAAGAAGGTATGGCTAGTGCTGCCTTCAGCCTCTGTTGGAACAGCTGCTGCAACAGCCCCTTGTTGGATAGATTTATGTTAGGGAGCAGCCTAGTGCTTGTATAGCCCCAGGACTAGAGAACTGTAAATACGGCTTCACGTCCTCTCAATAGTAATTTCTAATAATCTTAGGCTTAGTTCCTACCCCAACACCACTGGCCATCCTGTACACAAAGTACATTACCTGTTTTCAGGCTCATCAGCCCATGCTACCTACCAGATATTCCAGAGTCCTGCCAATATCGAGGATAGACTTGACCCCTGCAGATACAACAGCAACTGGAGTTCGTCCTAGCTCTGTCAAGTCAGCACTCACATCCAGAGCTGTCAAGGGACAAGCAACCATCGTGTTGGTGATTGTGTTGTACTCCAAGCTGTGATCTGCCCTCTTAAAAAAACGTATCTGCCTGGCATGCCACTGCCTGCTTGTAACCACTTAGACTCACAAACAAATATTACAGGTTTAGTCCATGCCTTCAGGTCACACGGCTTAGGGCAGAGGTGCAGCCTTGCATTGTATCTCTTGTGTCTTTGATCACATCAATAAACAGCATGCAAAAAATTGGTAAAAAGAAAGAAGAAGGTCTTATACAGCAAGGACAAACTTCAAGGAGATGGAATATAGTTTAAGTAGATTTTAACTTTGTTATTGACATCACTGGCACAAAAAGCACGACAGGAGCTTTGCTGACTTCAGGAAACTCGCTGGTCTGGAATTTACATCACCTCTGAAAGTGATGGCATGCAGCAGGACAGTGCACTTACACCGTGTTAGGAATATACCACTGTGTTAGGAATATATATGGCTAAGAAGAGAGAGTGTACTTAAAGTTCACAAACTACACTGCCAAGGCTGGGCTGTTGTCCAGAGAGGAGCACGCACCACTAACATGGACCAGGGGCCTAAGCCTCTCTTGTGGTGAGACCCTCCTTAGCTGACAGAGAGACAATAACACCACTGTGCTCAGTAGCCAGTATCAGGTTATTCAGCCATTGCAAAGTGAGGAGAGGTACAGTCAGTCAGCTCCTGTTGCACCAGCAAACAATACCCATATGTCCTGGTTTCAGCCAGGACAGAGCTAGTTTTGTCTTCAGCAGCTCCTGTGTATGGATTTAGTATGTGAAACAAGGTGATACTATGATGCTGCTGTTTGTTGCTGCCGAATGATCAAGGACATCTTGCAGTTTACCAAGTTTTCCTGACGTGCAGGTTCAAACTTGGGAGGGGCACAGCCAGAATAGTTGATCTAAACTGGCCAAAGAGAGTGTTCCATGCCATAGACGGCATGGCTGGGGTAAGTGAGGGGCGGCCATTGCTCTTGGGCTCACGTTTCTTGTTTGGTTCGCTTTCTGTTCATGTTCTCTTCTTGTTACCTTATTTTTGTTTTATTTCATTCAGGCCTGTTTGTTTGTCTGTCTGTTCCCTCACGCTCTCTCTGGAACTTGCTGTTCTGGGAGAGCTGCGGGGGAATATCCCTGCTCCCTGACTGCTGCTCGGGATGGGCTGTGTCTATCCTTGGGTGGCGAGAAATTGTGCATTGTTCATTTTATATATTCTATTATCCTTATGTAGTATTATTAATATATTTGAATCTTTTCCTTTGCTGCCCTGGTAAAGTGTTTTTATCTCAACCTGCGAGCTCGCTCTCTCTGATTCTCCTCCTCACCCCACCGGGGAGGGGAAGGGTGAGCGAGCGGCTGTATCATCCATTTACCGTTCGGGGTCAAACCATGACACCATATAACACCGTGTAAGTAAAGGATAAAGAGAAACTCCCACCCTCTTAACAACTGGCCAGTGCTCAAGAGGAATATTTTGAAGCTTCTGAAAAGCAGACACTGGGGAGAAAATATAGTATGGTCAAGAAGAATGGTAACTTTACTCTTCTGAACAGACAGTTACTGCAGGACAGACTGCAGAAAAGGGAAAAGATGGAATTAAATAAAACAGTAGCAACACATGGAAAAGTAGAATGTATTGATCTCCTTACTGTTCTCTCCTCCCCGATGGACGCCTCCTATGCCGCCTGTCACAAACACGGGGATTCCTGCTTTGTGTGCGGCAATCATTGTTGCAGACACGGTAGTGCCACCAGACAAGCCCTGGCAGGAGACAACCAGGCACAGTCAGCACCCAGGGTGACACGGAAAATACCGCATGCGGGCAGCTGTGGTTGTGGTCTGACATGCAGCAACTTCCCAACAGCCTGCTGTCACCAGCTGACAAGTGAAATTCTGATACAAATATTCTATTAAGCAAAAACGCAGAGGAATCATCGTCCCTGCTACGTAAGCCATTTTTGTCCCGGTAATTGCAAGGGCCTTTGTTCTCCAGGGCTTTCCGACCAGAAGGCTTCACGGCAACTAGTGTGACCTTAAGCTGTCACCTTAAGCTGTGACCTGTGTGTCACATAGTTTACATGTAACGTGATGATGCCTTATCATGCCAACAGGAATATTGTTAGCCAAGTGCTTATGGCTTGCCAGCCAATCCAGAATGACTGTTCAGGAGCCCTGTTTCACGGCTGCTATTCCCTTACTCTGTTGTATTTTGACTCTAGATAGGACAGTGTCTGAGCTTACCAAAAAGATACCACTTTGCATGATATTTTCAAGAGGTTTAAAAGCCACCTGTCTTGAAGCTGGTGAGCACTATACTACTGCTGTATAGAAAAAACCACAACAGAAAGTCTGCATACCATACCTGGCTGAGGACAAAAGGAAGATCTCTCCGAGACACTTTAACTACATTTTTACTGCTTGCCAAGAACTCAAGTTCCTCGTCCGTGAGTCCCACGTGGATTCGACCCCTTAAAATACCTACAGTGGCTGGCACTGCTCCATTTTTTGTTACAATTTCTTCCACCTCTCTGGCCATGCTAGAATAAGATAAGACAACGATCACAAAATTAGTGAGGCAAACAATCAGACAAGAAAACTGTCATGTTTGATGGTCATCATTCCCAGTTTCCAGTTTTGTACAGTTCTTGTGATTTCAGCTAAGTCCAGTTCCTCTTCTGTATCTTCCTAATGGCAGAAGTCTTTGCACTTGAATTTGCAGAAGTGCAGAGCTTCCATTTTCGGGACAGCAACATCCAAGATCTGTGCTGCTTCTTTTTTTTTTTTTTTTCCCAGAAAAATCACTGGGTTTTACAGGCAAATCTGGCTGTACAATAGACTACTGGAAATAGAGATCTTCTCAAAATAGGACCTTTCTGTATATATTTCCTGTTATTTCTCTGATATCATAGACCTTCACAGAAACCCCAAGTAATTCAAGCCCTGCTCAAATGACCAGGATATATTTTTCACAATACAGGCAGTTAGATGTAGAGAAACACCACCACCAAAAAGCTGAAGCCTGAGGATACTCTAGGGCTGCAGACTAGGTCTTTCTAGGCTTCACAGGTTTTGTGCTCGATCATTTTCTCGTACACTATCCTTTTTAAAAGCCACTTCTCCGTTTCTGAGCTATCTGTACATACAATAGGCAACCTTTAACCACTGAAACTACCTCCTTCACAAAACAGTTTTTAGAGCTTCATTCTAAGACAGAATGTCAGGCAGAATAATATTTAGGAAAAAAGCAAGATGAAAAATCAATACCAAAACCTTCCAGTGCTTTCTGGAAGCAAGGATGGAGGGGAGAGTGCAGTGATTTCTGGCACAGTAACTCAATGAAACACAAGTCTACTGAACATCAATAAATAAAGGGTAGAGGTGAGGAGTTTCTATGCCCAGTACAGAAGGCAGCGAGAGGGACCAGCAGCTCTCACAGTAGCTGCTCTGGGTGGCTGCTAAGGAACAGATTTCACTATTGTGTTCCAATCCTTTTTGCATTTCAAAAGATATACTAAAAGAAACTGGAGAGTATTTTCAATGTCTGTACAAACTATGCAGCAAAAAGGTTAGCAGCTTTCTCTTGGAGCAAGCGATGACATCATCTGCTGCCACATTTTAAAGGAAGCCAGAAATTTAAGGTGTTGGATAAGGAGATAAATAGGTACCCTATATGTGTCCTTAAAAGTCCAAATACAACTGGTTTACACCAGAGCTCATATTCTGCATGCCTAGTAACCTGCCATTTCCATTTGCTCTTAAAAGGGCTTTGGCTTGACCAAGAATACTGATACCGATCCACCCGTTAAATGCCTTGTTCTTACAACTTTGTTGAAGGAAGAAAATCAAAATCCACCACCTCAGATTTTGAGGATACGCCATGCCGTGTGTAATGATGGTGCTTTCCAAGGCTACAACTGGTCTCCCCTCCATCACGGCTTTGTGTACAGAGGGCTGGATCCTGACATAAGCACCTGGAGATAAACACAGAAAAGTGAATTATTTCCGTAGGTATTTGCAGTGACTACTGAGCTGTTTTATAAAAGGTGAATTGTCATCATCACAATAAATTTATCCCCCTCTTCAGCTATTCTTTGGGGTGAAATCACAAATAACTTCATAAAGACTAAAGCTTTGTTTTATGCAAGTGAAATATTTGCAAAATATCTCTACATTTAATACGAATAGTAATCCTCATCATCATCACTGAGTGTTTCTCTGCCATCATTTTTGCAGCTGTGTTGTTATTGGCTCCAGTAACATTACTTTAAATTAACATTACTGTGAACGAGCTGAGCCATGCAACCATGCCCAAATAATATGTTTTAAAAGAGTGGAAACACCAAGGATACCATAGTAAGTCAATACATTGTAAGACTATCGTGCATCAGGACTGCTGTTGCTCTTTGCTTTGCTCCCAGAACACCGCCAGCAAGGTTCCTGCTGCATTCAGAAGAGGAAAGTGTTTTCCGTCCAGGAACTGTTTCAGAGTACACTACTTACCATGCAGAAATCTTCTCACCTGGGTGGTCCCACATGCCACACCAGACACATGTCTTCCCAGGCTATAGGTTATCTTCCTAATCATCGTGTGCATGTGGATGGTCCTGAGTTAGAAGAAGTCTGGTAAAAATGAAAGAAGTAATTTAGCAATGATGTGATCATGTGAAGCTAAACATACTTCTTGCCTTGATCTTAGAAGGTAAACAACCCCTGCCCAGCAGATTGCCTGGGGACTCATGGTGTTTCAAGGATGAACCAGGGTGTCAAAGCAAAATGTTAAGCTGCAGAAATGGAGCCAGAAGAGTTCACTCAGCCCGCTGCCAATGCTGGGCTGCAATCGTGGTGGAGCGGAGGAAAGGATGAGGAGTAATGAACTAGAGAGAGTTTAGAAGTACAACCTTTTAATTTCCAAAGCTACTTGCTCATGACAAATTGCAGGCTCAGCCACTGCCACCTTCAACCCGAAAGTTCACAAGGAGAAATCTACAAGGCAGATGGAGGCAGATGAATACTGTAAAGAGATGAACTTGGTTTTTGCCGGTGTCTAGGAGGAAGCAAGCAGTTCAGAAAGAAAGGAGATGAGAACTGGTAAACGAGACTACGAGGAGGAAAGAGCAGCTTTCCCTAGATCTGGGAGTGCTTTATGTAGGCTCACAGTTACATCATCCTTCTTCGTGCAAAGCCTTAGAAGCAGAGTGGCAATTCAGCCCCTGCAACAAACTCCAGAACTCCTCTGTCTCTTAGCAACTCCTATTCACATTAATTAAATTCATTTCCAAACAGAGAAAGAGGGGGAGAGAGTTGTAAAGGTTAAGACACTGGTCTGGTCTGGGCCTCCCAGCAGTTTCATTCAATGCCTGGCTGCTTCCCATATTTTCCCTGGGCATTTGGCCATATCCCTCTACCCTTTCTAGTCTTCACCCCTTCACCGGGAGGAAAGGATTCCTTTCTTCATCCTTTGCACCTATTGTGAATTTAGATGGTAAATTAATTAGAATACAGTACTGTGTTCATGTCATTTAGGAGAACACGGCTCTGATCTCAGTACAGCATGTGACACAACACCTATACAGAACCATCTCACACTCAGGAAGAGGGTTTTTTTCCCCAAATCTAAAGACTTTAGCTGTACAGGACAGCTCAGGCTGTGTAACACAGGAAAAGTGGGACTGGTTCTGCTAGACATCTCAAGCCATCAAGACAGACATTGTCATAAGCAGCAATACACACCTGACCGAAACGGTAAGACTTTTTTCCACTTTCCAAATCCTTTTAAAGTAAAAAATCTTAATTAAGTTTATGGAATCATATCATGACACAAAAGTGGCAAGAGCTCTTACTTCATGCTCACAACCTCTGCACGTGCAGGGCTAAACTCAGCAGCCCACAGCCTGAGCAGTCCATGCAAACGTTCTCATATCGCTCTGTGTGTGTGTACACACGCCTCGCTCTCCGGGGCAAAGTCAGCTTTGGAACAAACTCATTAAGCCAACAAGGTTACGCCAAGGATCAGTTGAGCTGCTCGAATTGTGCTCTGAATTCTAACAAGCCTCCAAACTCTGAAGCACAACAGCCAGGACTGCCCAAGCTGTGCTGGCCAGTGGATAAAACGCAGCTGGTCACCACCTGAAACCCAATACGAATTAGCTGATGTTTGCTGGAAACTCAGCCAACCCTCAGCCTGAGCTGGCTGAAAGAGTTTTGAAGCTTGGCAAGTTTTGCAGCGAGATCCATCTGACCTTTCACCTTGCAACAAAACTTTGCAGATTCCTAGTGCCAGTTTCAGGCAGCTCTAGCATAGACCAGCTTTCCTCCCGTCCCTGCTTGCCTCCCCTCGTGATCGATCCGGCGCATCCGACCTCAGGGAGCAATGGCCTGGCGTGTCTCTTACCTCTGGGCGCCCGTCTCACGTAGGGAGGCTGGGTGGGTACTGGAACGGTGCCTGGGCAGCCCTGGGAGAAGGCGGGAGGAGGGGGGCTGGCAGCAGCCTGGGGGTGCGCAGGCTGGCGCTCCTGGCTGAGAGAGCCCATTTATTATTAACCACAGGCGCAGCTGAGCTCTGCAACTGCTCGCCGCCCGGGGTGCGGGGGGCCATTTCACAACGGGGCGAGGAAAGCTTCTGTGATTATTTTTGTTCACACGGTGCCAGATTTTCCACTCACGCTTTAAAATACTTTTCTCATTTTTCAGATTCCTTGGCTGTTAGATTTTTATTTTTTTTTTTAAATCGGTGAATTCACTGCTCACTGAAACAATGCCTCTGCAGACTGAGCCCCTTTCTACTTGTTCCTAAAAGCAGAGGAATTGCATTTGCGTGTCCCCCACAACTTTGCCAAATGCAGCTGTTAAGCTCCTTCTTCTCAGGGCAAGAGCTCTACCCAGCTCTCGACCTCTCCAGCGAGGGAAGCTGCAGGTCTAAAGCCAGTTGTGGCAATACTCCGTACGACGCAGACACCCGGCTACGCTTAAGAATGCAAGCTGGGTTCCCAGAGAAAAGCTATTGTAGTCTCCTGTTGTAAAGACAATCTGTTCCAACAGGTTTAGGGGGGCTTTGAAAGATGACTTTGAAATGAATAAATCTTTGTCCCTTCATAAAAAGCCAGGATACTTTGAGATCTAATGCACAGATATTACACGTTTCAATTTTATAGTCTACAGAAAATATCAGAGCTCAGAGCTAAATGGCTACCCATGAAGGAAGTGATTTACAGGATAAAAGACAAGACGTGATTCTATGCAACTTCCGTGCATAACATAAAACTAGCTAAAATAATTGCTAGTGTATTGCTGAGGTAATCCGTGCCAGGGAACTGATTTACTGCAATCCATTAATCAGGAAATTGTAAAACATAGGTTGTTAAAGTAGTATTCGCACTTTACACTTGCCCCTCTCAAAAGAAGTTTCCTGCAGCTTTTGTTTAACTCGGCAATCACGAATGTCAGTCTTAGTTTCTACATTCTTCCAATCTTTTCAACTAAACACATTCAAGGAAACTTCAAACAAAGCTTGCTAAGCTACAAAGACAATCCGCCTCTGACTTCTGCTATGTGGTCTGCAAGGAATTTAATTGCAGGAATGATAGATTGCATCCTCAGATACCATAAATGGATGCTGAAGATTTTATGAATGGTATCTTCGTCCTGGGGGGATGGGTAGCTAGATGTATTGAAATGTGCAAGTCAAATTACATTTTTGAAAAATATACACAAATTATAACGACATCATTTTACTTTCAACTAGATCTGTTTGGAAAGACTGCAGTACGGTAGGAACTAACTGAGCTATCACATTTTTGGCACGCTACAGGACAAGATGATTTAGTAATCAAGCTGGTCCCTCAGTTTCCAACTCTAAAGATCGAGATCATCTCAAGATGATCTTATGCAGTGGGCCCTCAGTTCAGCCAAATGTATCAGGTAAGTCAGGGCTAAGGGCGTGTTGCTTGATTTGCCATCTTTCTCCTCAAACCAAGTGGAAAAACAGCCTGTTGGATTTCTAGCTCAGCTTTACAATATGAACTTGTAGGTCTCTGAGACAAAACAGGGCCACTCAAGCAGCTCTCTGAGGGCACTCCTGCAGTCTTGGGCACATCCCAGGTTTTGGCTTTGTCTTCCGGCTTTATTACAATGAAAATAAGAGCTTATATGAGTAATACTCAAGGGCTAACCCCATCTTTCGCTCTACTAGAAAAGCCACTGAGGCTGGCTAAACCAGACAGAAAATGGGCCAGTTTGATACCGGCTAGCCCCTGAGAGGCAGGCTGGCCGCGCTGCTCCCAGCATGCTTCTGAAATGGGATTTATGGCTGATGATATAGGGGCTAGGGTGGCAGGACCGCGGTGCGTAGGCAACTGGGAGCAGAGAAAGCCCCAGAGAACAGCTGGAGATAGTTTTTGTGGGAAACCGTGGGGCCTGCGTGTAAGTCGCTCCTCGGCTTGCTGCAGCGTTAGCTGACTTTCCGGTCCCGTCTGCCTGCGGTGACCCAGAGAGCTTGCTGCTGGTACTTCCCTCTCCGGGCCTCAGAAGTAAAGGTTAATATCAAACGGGTTGCTGGGTAAAATGGGAGAGGCTGGGAACAAAGACGTCGCCATGGCAAATT
>KL263717.1:4307-18820 GCA_000699545.1 Podiceps cristatus
GCCAGACATGGCCGATGGAGGTGGTGGAACTCTAGAAACCCCACCACGGGCCACTTGCAAAAACAAATTCAATAATGGCAATGAATGATAATGAGATTATCATCATCATTAAAAACTATTTCCTAATATCTACCCTACACTGCTGACTTAGCCACTGTTCTCCAAATTCGTTCTGCTCTCATCTGCTTTTCCTAGCATATTCTTTTGTTTCCTTGGGTTTTGGTGGATTTATTTGCAAAAAGCGACGGAGGCATCGAGGTATCCGTTTGTAATATAATATGACAGTTTTCAAGATCAGTTTTTGATGTTTGTATCAATTAGTCAGTCTCTTACAAATTTAATCAAGTTACTTAGCTGTTTTTATATGTGCACTGCCTACAGGAATTTCTGAAAGTTAAGACACACAGCTTAATTTTTAAGCCAAAGAAGCAGAAGAGGTCAGGCTCTAAAGACTCAAACATCCCCAGTTTCCAGTGAACTGGGTCATTTGTTGAACCTACCCAGTAAATTAGGGCATGTTTTCTGCACACATGCCATCCTTCAGCCATCAGGATCTGCAGGGATGGTTACGGCATAGAAAAGAAAATACTTAGCGGAAGCAGGATAAAAAGCTAATAGTTTGAGTATCTTAATCTTATTTTGTTTTAATCTTGTTTGTTTTCAGTATTAGAGAAATTTCCTTTCTCTACGTGTTGGAAGAGTAATATTCCGTACACATTCACAGGATGTTACTTGAAACATAAAAAGGCGTGTTATGGACAGCAGTATTTGGCTGATACAAAGCCAATTAAGGTACAGTCAAATGATGTACACTTTATTTTCAAACACTAATTCATTCTCTGGACACTGTCGCTTAGAAGGTATAAAATAGATATACTCATTTTACATTAACTCATACACACAATTGTCCAAGGATAGTATACATTATTTTTTGTTGAGCAAATAAAGCCTGTGAAAGACCGAAATTTAGGATTTTTGTCCAAATTACCTGTTGAATACTTAAAGTTGCAAACATTAAGATAATACAGAAAATTCTGTCTACAATGTTCATACCATATCAATCAAGAATGTTAATACAGTATGCACATAAATGTCTTGCTGGTTAAAGTGTAAAAAATGACAATCCTAGTGTCAAATCCCTTCATGCAAGCACTCTTTTTTTTGTTTGACTTACTACCATTCAGTTTGTTAAATGTGGGAGCTTATGTGGAATACACAGAGGTAAAAGGATCAGCAATCTGTCTTCAAAAGTTAACATGATTTCTACGACAGCCAGCATTGCACAGTTTTTGCCCATTTTTAAAAAAATCTTTTCCAAACCATATACAAATCAGGTCTACAGAAGCCAATACCTTAAACCTTGCATTTATTCTAGAAATTTAGTGCTGTCAAAGCCTGCGTACAGCTACAGTACCTGAGTGAAGGAAAATAAAAGTTGAATGCAGGATATTAATCACAGAGCAGAACACACAATAAAAACAAAAATACAATGAGACAGAAAGCCAGTAATTTTCTCCATAAATAACAGTTTCAAAGATCCAACATTTAAAACCTTCAGAGTGGTAAAAATGCCAACTATCTAAACACACTAAGAAAAAGAAAGTCACAGAAACACAACCAACTTACTTTTCTTCATTTTCTTAAATAAAAAAATCCAATTAATATGGAAACAAAAAAACCCCAAAACTTACTCATCATTTTGAAGACCAACATATCTCGGACTTGGAACCAGCATGACTCTAACATTTTCCAATTTTCCTTTCACGATGTGCATAAACTGATCAAGGTGGCTCGAAGGTGGTTTTGTGGTGTATGTCAAAAAAGCATCATCAAAGTTAATACAAAGTGTTTGTGGCTGATAATGATTCCCAAATGCCAAGCGACCCTAAATGAGAAAGAAAACCCAATTACTCATCATACACTGCTTTTATATATATGTGTATATCTAATTTGCCTATAATAATGCAGATTAACCATCCATATACAAATAAAGACCATGGACAAAAATCCTGGCCATAATCTGTGCATATCTGAAAATACTACCTTGTACATTAAACTCTCAATATTCAATCTCCTATCACCTCAATAACAGTCTTCCTGGTTTTATTGGGAGGCAACATTAACTTCTAACAAATGTGTCCAAATATTTCTATTAAAAAGATATAGTAAAGGAGGGGAGGGGAAAAAAAAAAACAAAACAAACCACACACACACAAAAAAACCCCACACAACAAAAAAAAAAAAAAAAAAAAAATCACACCACCAAAGAAAAAGATGAAAAAGAGGAAAAAAACCCCACCTCCCAAAGACCCAACACACCACACATTGTATAACACCCATTACCTAGCTTAATTACTTGCTGATATTCTTGAAATCATTACAAATCTAAGACACAAGTATTCACCAAAACAGAGAACATAACCGTATTTCCATCAGCACCAGCAGGATTTGTGACTGTGTCAGGGGAGTGCTGGTGGTGTCAATTTAAAACTTTTTTAAAGAACGAAGGAGAACAAAAACTCAGAAAGAACATATAAGAAAAATGAATGGCAAGCCTGATTTTTAATCATATACTGCTAATTATTTTCATCAATGGGGTCTTTTCACTTACCGTGCTCACATTGACTTTAATGACTGGAATAAGGGATCTCCATGACGAAGAAGGGTCTTGAGATTCTGTTTTTACTTTAACACTATGGGAAAAAAAAAAAAAAGGGGTTTATTATTTTGTCATTTCTGCAGAAGAACCAACCAACCTTTTCTTCTAGAGGTCTTTAGTGCACAGCTCTCAGGGAACACTCCTTCCCAGAGGAGCGTCTCCTGTAAGGGACCTGCTAGCAGTCTACTGGAGACCCCTCCAGAGTCTGGAAGAGCAGCAGGAAGCATAGGCAGCTACGCCTTGGGTGCTGGTATACTGAGCCTGACACAGGTAGAAAACAAGCATGCCATCTTTAACACAGAGCAATAGTTAAATAAATCTTCCTCAGGGGAACTTGGTCTGTTCTAAACATTCCTAAACCAGTCCTTTTACATCTTCGGTGCGGGATTTTTCATTTCCCAAGACATGTCACATTTATCTATTCAATGTCTTGAGTAGCTGTTACTTCTGCTCAGCGATACCATTATTACTCTGCAAGCATAATCCTCTTCAACATATCCTCCCTTTCCGCAGTGTGCTTCAAACAGATTTTTCAACCTGTCTCTGATCATTAAACAAGGGGTGTTTGGTTGTGTTTTTTAATTATTATAGTAGGAAGTCTGAGAGAAGGAAAAAGATTCAGACTGTCAGGCTTGTCAGTGCAATTTCTCTCTCAGCTGTGCTTCAACCATTTGGCCTCCAGAGCATATGTTAACAAAACATTACCCAATTAGTTCAGCACTTTGCAGAACAAAGCGTCAACAAAATAGCAAAATGAATAATAATTTACCTTTCAAGATCAGTATGTGTTCTCTGCCTCCCGTTTACTTGTGCTTTTTCATCATCTTTCTTTGCTGGAATTATTGTGGGATCCAAGCCAAATAGTTCCTGAAGTTGTCCATAAAGCTCAGAACGGTTGTACACATGAAATTCAAAGTCATTCACCATAATATACAGTCGTGTTTCTGCCTTTGGATCTAAACAAATTGTAGGAAAAGTTTCTAATTCTATTCCAACATTCCCTTGGAATATTTAGTTTTTCAAATATGCACATTTAGCAAAAACAATCTCCAGTAGTGAACAGCTGCTGAAGTGCATATTAAAAAGCAGTTAAACCCCCCCACAAAATAATTACCCTGTTCCAAGCAAATCAGTAAAACTTGGCAAATAAGACAGTTGCATACAAAATATAGAACCTGAAAGGCATTTCACCCTTTGGTCACAATCCAAAAATAACTCCAGACAGAAGCTGCACAAAATGGTAAATGGAGTTTATTCAGTCTCATATATAAAAACCAAGCAAACAAAAATCCCCCGATGCACGGCACAGAAGCCTCAGTGCCAACCTGTTTTTAGCAGAGATATCAGTACTTGAGACCAATTCAATCTCAAAAGCCGAATGGTTTTCTAGCCAAGCTCTGTGGTACAGCAGGCCTGAACTGGGAAAAAGCTTTCTTTTACAGATAAATAGAAAACATTAATATGCAGAACTAACAAAAAGTACACTCATTTTGCACAACCAGTCAATATTTTCACAAATTTAAAATTTTAACTGTAAGCTTGACTCTCTGATACTTAAAAACTAGTTTAACATCTGCCGATCACACGCAGAGCTGTTTGTGACACACTTTGACATACTTTTGCCTTAGATAGTATGACCTAATTATGTAGTTAATGTGAGGAAAAAGGTCATACAAATTCCCCCTAATTACCCAGTTGAAAGAGTGCCCATTACACACTCACTCAAGAGACCTGAGCTGCTCTAAAATCTGATCTGGTCTTCCTAAGTTAAACAGACTTCAGGAAGCTGAAGCATCAACGGTTATTACAGCAGTCCCCAAACTATAACCCAATCTGGTTATTTCAGCAGTCCCCAATCCAAAAAATCAGGGTACAAACTGAAGGCAACATTTCCCACAGGCACTAGAAATGGAGGAGTCAGAGCAAACACTGCTGCTGTTGTGGTCAGGGTCAAAAGAAGAAATGCGGCTGCCCAGGAGTTGAGAGATCCCTGCTTTACTAAATGCAGCCTCTTTGCTAACAAACTCATCAGCCCCGCAACGTTACACGTCTATACAACACAGTGTCCCAACAAGAGCAACCCAGCTTTTATCCCTCACACCTCAATTACCAGAAATTTCTGTATCATTATAAAAAAAGTAAATGTCCGTGCTTTCTGGAAACTTATTACACACCATAGTTTTCTTGAACAGGAGACAGAGAGAAAGGTTAACAAGCTAGTTTCAGTCCCTCTCTGTTTTCAGAAAAGCACTATCAAATCCATTCATTGGTAATGTTAGCTTGCATCAACAGGATATAGGCAAAGGATGACACAGACAAAGGCTGGGATAACAACTGTTCACCTGGGAGATCTCAATATCATCAAGAACAGAAATAAACGCAATTTTTCAATTCCTGGAGGCAAGCATTAGACTTCACTAACTAAATGAAATCGTATGTAGTAATTCCTTTCTTTAAAGGGGATTTAAAGAGACAACTATCTTCCTAGAAACAGAAATAAGATTTGACCTCCACACACCAATTTTGTTGCCTAAGACACTTTTGAAGAAGGAGCAGGGGGAAAAAAAAGAGACAAGTGCATCTGAATGTCACGCAGTTAAATGATTCAAAGCAGCACATATGTACGTCATGTAAAAGTAACTACTAGATTGATAGCAAAACACTGAAGTTTTACCAACATTTGTTGGAATCAAGGTGACTAATGTAGCCAAGGTTTTGACATTTGCCTCCCACAGAGCTAAATCAAGGTGTAGTATTTATTCAGATGTTTCTATCACACCTACCCGAACAATTCAACATAAATAGATCCACTAAATAAAATCTAACAGCAACATGAAACAAGCTACTCCAAACAACAAAAAGTAGAGGAACTGGTTCTCAAAACTGTATTCCTCCTTCGAAAACTACCTCACAAAGTACACTATATAGTTTCACAAGATGAAAATTGATAATCTTGCTGTGGCACCTAAACCAAGACACCCAGGCGTGCCCTTTTCACAACATAATCCCCCAACTTTTGTTCCTAAACCACTTTCACTTCCCCAGTACGTGCCAAACCTGCTCTCACTTACTGAATGTGTCAAGTACTCATCATCACTCAATCTTTTTAAAAAGTCACTTATTTTGCTTCCAAGGAAAACTTTACAACTTGTATGACTGGGTTGGATGAACACTGAGGCCCTCTCCTGTTCCAAAACCTCTGAATATATAAATGAATTTCTAGTTGTTCTCCGCTGCCGAGCTCAGTGGGGAATATAAGGGTCTGCACTACTTTCAGCACATTCCTTCAGAAGAAGCAGACATATACAAGCTTCATACACATTTGAACAAAGATAGCTTTTAGGAAATGTAAAATGTCCTCGTGCTAAAGTTCAGCTCCTTGCGTACAATTGTAATAGAGCTTAACACTGATAATCTTACCACTGAAAACTGGATTATCAAGTACAGCCCTTTACCAAAGAGGTGATGTCAAGGACACCTGAAATGACCTGAAAGGGAGCTCCCTTATTAAGACCTCCACATATTCCAGGATCCTTCACTAGCCTCCTCTTTGTGAACAAAAAAAAAACCCCTCCTCTAATACTCTAAATACCTCCCAGAAAAACATAGAATGAGGTCACATTATTTCTACACTAACAGGACTTTAAGCTTATCATCACTATGAAAAACAAAATTCCATTCCTGTCACATTTCACATTATTGTTAGGAACACCCCGCACTTCAGTTACAAACTTAAAACCAAAAAACCTACAACACTCAAACTAATTGTTATTGCTTATATCTAAGTCTTCATAAGATGTATTTTTTTCCAAGCAAAAGTAATAAAATATTTAAAGCTTGTGCTTTTATAAGAATCCGTTGGGGGTTGTAAATCGTTAATAGGCCAGACTCAGCTTATGTGTTTTCCTATAGGAAAACCTTAGCTCTGTTTTGGGTTTTCGCTTCATGAAGGATCTAAACCAAAGGTATGCATCAGTGTCTAGCTACAACAGGTTTTCCAATCCTTCTGCGTCACAGCTTGAACAAAACAGAAATCTTTAAGACACAGTTTACCATCAGCCTTTGCAATTTGGTCAGGTACAGGTATTTCTCTCGCAATCAAGCAGATTAAAAAGTATTGGAAAGAATATACTGCAACAGGCTAAGAACCACTGAAGATTTTATTTTTCCTTTAAGGTTAAAACCAAAAGCATCTCTGCTAAATGATATGTAAAGTGAGCAAGGTTATTTTTCCTAGGAAAAAAAAAGGGTAATTCTTCAAGGGAGTATTTTATTTTTGTTACTTTCTTCTCAGACTTACACACCTCTGACCTCCTTGCTTACTTGGATTATTTGTCTAACTAACTATGCCGTCTTAAATGCCAGCAGAAACGGTTAAAGCCTTGCAATACTGCCAGGCAAAAATACTACTGTAAAAGACAGACACAACTATCTTTATCACATAGAGTTCAATTCATTTTTTTATCCCATGAGCCACTAGAGAAATATGTTTTAACGAGCAGATGAATAAAATTCTAGGAAAACCTGTTGACAATAACATGTGGTTGGAAGAATCTAATTAACTCGAAGACTAGGTTCCACTTTTTGAATTAGTCTTCTTATTGTATTGAATTGTGTCCTATCACCATAGAGGCTTAGCAATGCCTCAGTAAAAAGAAGTGAGCAACTCTTCCTAATTCATATCACTATACTGAACGATGTCTCACGTTTACCTGCATAACACGTGTGCGGTACTCCTACCACTGTTGAATTGGTACTGACAAAGCAACAGCTGTACAAGCTTGCTGACAAGTCTAAGAGCCTTCACACCATCAGAGGCCATTTCCAAAGCGGAGATGGAGAAAAAAGCCCTCCAAAGTTCAATTACTCTCTCAATTAGTGCCCTCCTCAACTGTAGACAGTTGCCATTTCTGGACCTCCTTGAATTAGCAATGGAGCTTGTGATGCTTCAAAAGTCAAGCGAGGCAGGACCTGAAAGTCATTCAGCTAGATTCTGGTCCTATAAATGACTAAGCACATCTCAGAAGGCTACTTATGTTTTCTCACGGTGTTTTCTACAGATACAATTAATCTCTTGCCTCCAATGTTAATCGTCCTTCTTCAGCCATAGATAAGGAAGAAAAATAAATGAATTTTCATACTCCCCCACTTCTACGACCATACATGTCATTAAAACACAGGGTTATCCAATACTAAAGAACATCCCCTAGCGTAGCACTTTTGCTAAAACACTGACATGACAGCACAACATTAGAACTTGAAAACTAAAATCCCTTCCAGAATATAAGAAGTCTCTATTTATCATCATTATAAACATCAATACAGGGTCAATTATGCTTAGACTACAGCTAACGAAGGTTGCTATTCAGGTAAACGGTTTGTCTTAAGAAAGGTTCAAGTCCCTGATAATGAATCCTGTATATATTTCGTTGTGTTGTTCTACTCTCCTAACACAGATCAACCAGTTAAAAGAACCCATACCTTCTGCTACTCAATGTACTTCAGGTACATATTAACAAATCAGTTACATGCATGCAATGGTGCAAAGGAAGTATTTTTCTGTTTACAGGTTACCTGTACACTTAATTTAAACTTCGAAACCTTTTTGAGAAACCTACCATGCTGTTTCTGCTTAGGGTTGTACATCTTCCACCAGCGAAATATGATAAATCCATCTTGAATTCTACATCAAATAAATTAGATAAAACAGAAGTTAAGAGTGATAGTCCAAAATCCTCTGTGCAGCTGCATGACATGCTGCCTTATGCCCTGTAGAGATCTGCAGTTGCAGTGGTGTACAAGGAATATAAAAGCACAAAGTATTACAGCATAAAGCACACACTACAATATTATACAATTACTGCATTGGCTGAAACTCCATAACCATTGCCTTCTCAAAACTTTCCAAATTTAACAATAAGAATCAAAACTGCAAGCTATTCACTGGTGTGCGGTTCACGAAAGAAGATTTTCTCAATTCCAATAAATAAATGCAAACTACTTGGCCAAAATTAATCTTCCAGATTTAAAAGCAAGAGCATGGAGGAGTGAAAGGCATTAAAGAAAAATAGTTCTCCTTCAAACTCTTAAGTGTTTTCTTTTACAAACATTAAAGAGAACTAGAATCTTACACAGTACTTGCTTTCAATTGGTAACACTCAAATGGCAAATAAGCTAACAACACAAGTACCTAAGAATATCTAAATACCACTATCAAAGGAATCATTTTATTTTTAACACTTATAAATATATTTATTGCTTGTTTGCAAGATGGTATTTTGATATGTATTAAGACACATACATTTACTGCACTTGAAATCACTATTTAGAACAGCAACTCCACTGGAACTCTGTACCTGATAGACATGTCTTCTGTGATGAAATAGATTTCACGAACCATGACTTTTCCAGACAGCACAGAGAACGAAAAGGAACCTAGCGTGAAAGAAAGTGTTCATAGCACATTAGCTGAAGGTTGCTAGTGCTTTACCTTCTGAACAGGAAGAATATAGTATTCAATTATCCGAAACGGGTTTACTAGGCATCTCAAGTTTTCCCTTTGAAAACACATGGACTTTCAGAGGAGAAAGGAAGTCAGAGATTCAGAACATATAAGACAAAAAAGTAAACAACTCTAAAAGATGTTAGGTTTGGCACTAGCCAAGTAAAAAACCAACCGCCCAAGAGACATTCAGGAACATTCAGGTACTTTGTGAAACTTGTGGAAAGAGTTAGGAAAACTACCTTGAACATTTGTAGTATCCACGTAGTATACAAAACTGTAATTAGAGAAATAAAGATTCCTGACAAAAGAATTTTTTAATTTTTAAATGGCTATTAAGTTTTCAGTCCAATTATTATCATAAATTGTGTTTACAGAAGGGAATGCGATAGCCCATATTTTTCCTAATGCTTTTCACCTCACTCACATAAAGTAAATCATGATTTGTTTAAAAAATAAATAAGTCAACATTAATCAGTCGAAGCCAAGTTGTAAATCACAGGATTTAATTAATGTTAAGTTCTTCTTACTGATTAAGTTTATAAAGAACTCCATATATTTGGCCAGCTATGTCCACCTGTCTTTACTTAACAGCAATTTCACAGAGAAATTTTAATAAAAGCCTATAGATCAAGTGTAGCAGCCAATAAGTATTTCATCTATATTGCTGTTCAAAAAGCTGGATTCAAAGATGGTTTCGATTACAGTTCTTAAATTCTTGAGGACATAAGCAAATTACTGCAGGCGTTTCTTTGGCAGGCAGGTGTGGGTGGGGTTTTTTGGTTTTAAGTTTTCATTACATTTATCATATCAATAGTTGCAGAAAACGTCCAGAAATAAAGTCATCATCATTCTGGGAAGCAGAGCAAGGCATGGAAGAATAAATGAAAGAATATTAAAAGTGCAATCAGAATGAGGTTGCAGGATACAGCCCTCTGTGACTCAGCATCAGATATTTTTGTAATGTGGGTGAGTGCCCAAGTGATTTGTACTGACCTGTTTTATTTAAAAAATCTTTTAAAATACATTAAAAAAAAAAGTTAATGGATTTTGATGCAAATGTTCTAGACAGTATAATTCTACACATCACAGTCCCAGTGTGGATTACCATGATTAGTTGTTCTGACAGCTTATTTAGAAAGCAAGGACACTGCCATAACAGGGAGTCATGGCTTGAGACTCCACTGTGCCCTTTGAGCCCACCCCAGCGGTTCCTTGAGAAAGGGGTGTTTTTCTACCTACACCAAGAATCCTCCCCTAAAGCATGATATTGAACTATTTTTCTTCTTAAATTAAACCCATGCTAATAATTTTCAAATTACTATAACAAAGCAACACTGATTTGACTTTGAGTTTTTAGCAAACCGAGGTATATTAAAAGGCAGTAGATAAACAGCAGCATTACAGTAATGATAACTTACCAATATGGATGTAGCCATGTTTATATAATCTGTTAAGAACCAATGTTAAAATGAGTCCAATGTTCCGGGAATTATAATAAGTTAGGTAGATAATCCATCCACAAGACAATATTGTTGCTGTTGAAAGATTAAAATGAATTAAAATATTTTCTAAATATGCTGACCTAGATAAAAGCCTTACTTATTAAGACTATAAAGCACAACAACATTCGTCCTACTCTCCAAAAAAAATTTGAAACTGATGGGACATTTTAATGGGTGTTTTCAGAGAGATGCCATGAGAAGGGTGTGAAGAGATGAGAGCAGGGGAAAGAAGGGGAAATGGGAAGTTCAGAAAAGTTCACTGCTCTCCCATTCCCCAACATAAAAAACTTCCTGAGGACCTGCAAAAGGCACCACATATTTCACTGTATCTCTTACCATCTAAGAAGTGAAGTTTCATAGATCAAACTGAAGGAAGGAAGGTTTAAATTAGATATTAGGGGGAAGTTTTTTACAGAGGGAGTGGTGAGGTGCTGGGACAGGCTGCCCAGAGAGGGGGTGGATGCCCCAGGCCTGGAGGTGTTCAAGGCCAGGTTGGACGGGGCCCTGGGCAACCTCCTGTAGGTCCAGGCCTGGAGGTTGGTGGCCCTGCCTGTGGCAGGGGGGTTGGAACTCTGTGATCCTTGGGGTCCCTTCCAACCCAGACCTTTCTATGATTCTATGAAATCATGACATGCATTATCCCACACTCTCAAAAACACCACAAAAGTCATACTACATTCCTTCTCCACCTTTCTCCAAACCATGAACTATATTTCTAGTCTTCCATATCATAGCACAGGAAACAACATTATCACATCTGGTATCATTTCCTAAATTGCTGTATCCTAAGAGAAATGCACCAGTCCTTGGGTTAGCAGAAATCTGTCAACAGTTCAAGCATGGAATTCAATAGGAAAAAAAGGAAATAGCAATCCAATGAGAAACATGTTAAAAAAAAAAAAAAATAGGTCTGCTAATCCCCAAAGTAATCTGTACTTTAGTTGATTATGAGCTAGTAACCTATTTCTAACTACAAGGGTTCTCAAAGCTTCCAGAAGGACAAACCCAAAAGGAATGGGACTGACAGGGAACGGACTAGTTTTGACTTTATTGATAATTACCAATCTGTTTGATCCAAAGTAGAGTAAGAAAGTAAGTAATTTTTGTATTTGAGGTGTCTCTACTCATTATACTAACTGAACCTTGTAACAGAAGTTTTTTTATTTATGTATGTACGTCGTACTCAAAAACTCAGGTTTATTTGGCCTTTAATGGGAAAGCTGAAGTGTACTAAGGCATATGGGTACGACGCCTTCACTCTGCAGAGAGTTCAGATGGTTACTCAAAAGGAAAAAAAAAAAAAAAAAGGAAAAAAAAATCCCCTCAAAACCAAACAACCAGCAAACCAACCTGTCCATTTACTGCCCCTTAATTATTTTGTGGTGGGATGCTCCATTCCTTTGTAACAACGCCTGTGGTTTGCTGAAACATCAGGAGAAGGTAGACAAGAAAGGTTTGGCCAAAATTCAAGCAGCTCAAACACTTGGGCAGGTAAGCTGCTTGACATGCAAATCAAATCAAACCTGTGTGGGCGATTACACAGGAACAAGGCAGGGAGGGTGAAAGCCACACTCCAGGAAAGAAACTGCTCTTGGCATTCAGTGAAGGACAGCGTTCACCTCCCCTGGCCTTCAGATGAGTAAGCTGCTCTCTGCTGGTCCTCTATCGATGGAGGGAGAGAGGTGGAATGACTCACACACAAAGGGTCTCATTCCAGCAATAAAACTTAATTTGAGATTAAGGTTCAACTAGACACTTCACTTCTAGATAGCTAAAGCCAAGAAGTATCCTCTTAAAGTGACATATACTGAGAAAAATCAGCAAACGAGTGCAGTTTCCAGGCGCTACGGTCCTAATCCACTGCCTGTACCGCTAGCCTCACCTCTGCCACAAACAGTAGCCTCTCCTCTCCCCTCACCAAATTTAGTCTCCACTATTGACAGACCCCATAAACTCTATTAATCTTATTATTATATTCCTTGATTTTAAAAGCCTCTTCACTGAAATTACATTTTGGAAATGACATTTGGGAAGTTTTACTGCATGTGATTTTTAGAAGTTATTCTAGAATTGAGCAAGAACTCTTTGAGTAGCGTGTTCATTTCTAGAACTCATCACCCCTTTCACTAGGATCAATATTTTAGCTGTTTCAGGATTCAGGAGAAGAAACTGTTGACATCTTTTTTTTGTGCTCTTCTAACGGGATACTGTGGGTCAGCAGATGAAAGCAAAGGAGGAATGGCTGGTTGGAACTGGGCCAGTTAATAAATCTAACTTTAGCATGTTTCTATCCAAACCTCTCATCAACGGGAGGCCACCCAGCTTTTTCTGTTTGTTTGTACCATTGCTTCTAGAATACCAGGTGGCTTCTTCCAACTGGAGAGACCAGCAGCTCCCCAAAACTGCTTAATCATATATAGGTCAATTTGCCGTTAGAAAAAGGGGATGGGGTCTATTATTTCTTGAAGTTCCACCCACCCTCTGTGAAACAGAAATTTGTAACTTTCATATATTCAAGCAAATAAGAAAGCTAAGCAAAGCTTTTGGTTTAAATTATAGCTGTGACATAGAATTGCTTATATCCTACATACTTTCCTAGTAGAATTACTAGTACTTTGCTCTAATAGTCTGCTCCCAGTGCAGAGAGGGACAACCAGAGAAAGAAAAATCTGCAGGTTGCAATTTGACACTTTTATTCTTTGGCAAAAGACCTGAACATCTCCAAGTCTCAAGTCAAAGCTTCCGGAGACAACTTCTTCAGATCTGTCCACATCTATTCCACATTTCATCATAAGCAACTACCAGCATGGCAACTTCTCTTATTTTCGTCTTGATTACACTTAGAATTTTAAGTCAAGTAGGAACTTTCCATGTTAACATATTAAAAGTGGAATAAATAATATTCAGAAATTCAGCTAATTTGTCTGTCTTTCATTCAGTTTGGCCTAAAGAAAAATAATTCCAGTATGTCAGTAGCCAAGAGACATGCTTTAACTTCCCCAAAGTCAAAAAATAAAGTTACTTTTCCTGTGCTGCCCCTCACTTCAGGTCCAAAAAAATCAAGGCTGAAAAGCGGGTATTATCTACCTTTGGAAGAGTCCAAATTCATCACACACTTCTAACACACTCATCTGGACTTGAATACAATTTAATTTTTATTTTGCTGTCCCTCTCCCACCTGTTCATAGATTCAGAAAAATAAAAGAACTGTCGTGGTTTGACCCTGGCTGGAGGCCAGGTGCCCACCAAATCCGTTCTATCCCTCCCCTCCTCAGCTGGACAGAGGAGAGAAAATATAATAAAAGGCTCGTGGGTCGAGATAAGGACAGGGAGATCACTCACTAATTACTATCATGGGCAAAACTGACTCACCTTGGGGAAAAATTAATTTAATTTATTGCCAATTAAGTCAGAGTAGGATAATGAGAAGTAAAATCAAATCTTAAAAACACCTTCCCCCCACCCCCGCTCCCTTCTTCCCGGGCTCAACTTCACTCCCAATTTCCTTCCCTCCTCCCCCGCAGTGACACAGGGGGACGGGGAATGGGGCTGCAGTCACAAAACTGACTCACCTTGGGGAAAAATTAATTTAATTTATTGCCAATTAAGTCAGAGTAGGATAATGAGAAGTAAAATCAAATCTTAAAAACACCTTCCCCCCACCCCCGCTCCCTTCTTCCCGGGCTCAACTTCACTCCCAATTTCCTTCCCTCCTCCCCCGCAGTGACACAGGGGGACGGGGAATGGGGCTGCAGTCAGTCCATCACACATGTCTCTGCCGCTACTTCCTCTGCAGGGGGAGGGCTCCTCACACCCTGCTCTCCTCCAGTGTGAGATCCCTCCCAAC
>KL263718.1:0-20496 GCA_000699545.1 Podiceps cristatus
GCACACTGATCTGATCTTAAAGGCTGTCGGCCACCTCCTCGGTTTCCGTTCCCTTGGCTTCTCCCGCGGAACGAGTTGCTCTGTTTTCCCAGCGCAGCCACAGTGGCTGGGGCCAACGCCTTTCCCACGGTCTCTGTCTTTTGTCCCCTTCTCTGTTTCGATATATTCTCCAGGCTTCCTCTATTAGTTTCTCTAAATCTCTAATCTCTGGTTCTTTTAATTTTTGAAGTTTTCGTCTTATATCTTCCGAGGATTGCCCAAGGAATAAAGATACTAATTGTTGCCTCCCCACATCAGATAAGGGGTCCAAAGTGGTAAATTTCCGCATGGCTGCTCTTAACCGATCCAAAAACTCTGTTGGAGTCTCGGTCTGTCCTTGTTTTATGGCATACAGCCTCGACCAATTGACTGCCTTTGGTATCGCATTTTCAATGCCCATTTTTATCCATTCTTGATATCTCTTCAAAAGCCAGTATTCAGTATTGTCATTCGGGTCCCAATTGGGATCTGTCTTAGGCACATGATTATCTACCGTGCCAGGCAAGACTCCGGCTGTTATTTGAATCTGAACCTGTGTTCGAGCTGTTTTTATTACTAATTGTTTTTCGGTCTCGGTTAGAGCATCCAACATTAGATCTATATCTTTCCAATCTGGGTCCTGATTCCTAACAATCAGGTCAAATATTTTAGCGATCCCCTCAGGATCATCACGGTATCCCTTTGCCACTTCCTTCCATGAATTTAAATCATTCATGGTGAAGGGTACTTTAATTCTGGTGGGGCCCGCTGTTCCCATTGCTTGCCTTAGGGGCGTTTGAATTACTGGGCCCATTTTACTCCGAGTACGAGCTGTAATTGGAGTAAAACCAAAATCTTTTGAGCCCTTCTCTTTGTCACAATTACCCGCGCTTGCCCCTTCCTTTTCAGGAGATTCCTCCATAATTGCCGGGGCTGGGGGTGGTAGAACAAAATCCTCTTTTCTTCTCTCCTCAGCATCTCTTAATTTTAAACCCCTCAGTCCAATATTACATGCTGAGCAACATCTCTTCATTTTCTCAGAATTTCCCTTCTCTTTTTCCATTGCTAATAAAAGGGGGTCTTGTGGGGCTGTATTAACACCACATTCTCTTTGCCACTCTGGGTGGTTTCTTAAAGTAAAAAAAAGCATGTCCGCATACATAACTTCATCCCATTTTTCCTTCTCCTCTCAGAAATAACATCAATTGTAGCAGCGTGTTATAATTCAAAGTTCCATTAAAAGGCCACACTTCGCCACAGTCCAGGTTGTATAGAGGCCACCACTGGTTACAGTATTTAACTGAAGTTTTTCCGTCTACACCCCTGCCCGGGGGTCCCCCGATTTCCTTCCCGCGTGCCGAAATGCAGCCGAAGGGGCTCCTTTTCAGTGTCCCGCCACTCTGTTTTCCTCCCATATTAGTCGGTTTGATTTTCACCTTTCCAACCACAAACAATCTCAACTGTGTACGTAGCTCTTTCCTTCTTGGCCCAGGGGGTCCAAACCGACACTCAGGGCATTCAATATCCTCTGCACAATCTATCTGCAACCTCCACACACGTTCTAGGACATACAAGGGCACACATTCATTTCCTGGGTGTAAAAAAGACACCATTCAAGGTCCCACATTGATACAATGCACCATACGGGGACTTTCTTACCATAAAATAAGTAAAACAGTCAAGCTCAGACTTACAATTATGCTGATAATGTACAAATTCAAGTTTCAAATCGTCAGTGAGTCAATCACACCTCATCCGTCCCCGGGCGCACTCCTTAGTTACGAAACTGCGGAGCAGAATTTCACACACATTTCACACGTATCTCACACACGTTCTGCAGCTGCATCTCATTCACTCCAACATTCAATTTTATAATCCAAAGGCCTGAATCTGCAAGCGATATCCGTAGTTCAGTTCCAGTAGCCGTTCACCGTATGCAGTTAATCAAAGGGCAAAGCCGAAACAAAAGTACGTGAGTGGTACCAAACCAAAAACACACATAGTGCAAACAAAAGCAAAGTATACCGAAACAAAAGCACACGAAGTGCCCAACAAAAGCCCACAAAGTATACTGAAACAAAAGCACCCAAACACGTACGGAAACAAATGTACCCCCAGGAGGCTAGCTGCCTGGCATACGCTGTCCTGCGTAAGTTTATCTTATGGCTTACGGATAGCTTTACAAACGACCGGTCCCAAAACAAAAATATACTTAAAATAAAGAATACCTCTTACTCCTTTAGATGGTGTCCTTGTCTGCTCCCGCAGTGATCCGAGTGAGGCGAGGAGTCCCTCCGGGAACTCCCGGGGGTACCCTGGGGAGTCCTGTTCTCAGCGGGTCCTGCAGCCGAGCAGAGCGGGTCCCACCTGGGTCGCCAGATTGTTCTCAAGAAATGAGCATTCGGTTATGGAGGAGAGTATTCTTTAATGCAGCGCTGGAAGCACGGGGGATCGCTCCTCCGAACGTGCTTACCTGCTGAGGCTGATGGTCTGGGTTAAGTACGTATCTTACATACATATTCATGATATTTCCAAGAAATGTTTAACAAATGCAAATGTTGTTTACGCCCTTAATCACTTAACTTTGGCTTATCCATCACAAAAGACAGGACAGGTCTTCTTATCACACAGAGTAACTCCCAAACAGGACATGTTATCTTATCACAGGGAATGTGTTACAAGCACAGGAACTCTGTGTTTTATGTCCTTGGCTCCTTTAGGTAAATCAACTTATGGAGACATGGAGGCGATGGGTTAATCCTCTGACAAATTCCAAACCACTGATGTTAAACAATTGTTGTAATTCTATGTCTACTGGGCCTAGGTCAGTTCATGCATCACCAGGCAGCCCATTTCTGTCTGTGATTTCAAAACCAAGCAAAGGTCTAATTGCTTGTATGTCTGGCAAGAGTGTGCCATAGCTACCAAAGCTTACATGGATTCCATCAGAAATTGTAACGTGGGCTCTTTGAGGAAAAGCAGTGAAAGAGGAAAGGGAAGTGCAATAACCAAGGGATAATAAAGCAGTTACAGAAAAATAGCTATGAAGAAATATTCAGACAATATCACATTTATTTAATGGGAAGAAAAAACCTCTGTTAAGTAGGAAGTAGGAGCCTTCTTGGGC
This sequence comes from Podiceps cristatus, assembly GCA_000699545.1. Lineage (NCBI taxonomy): Eukaryota > Metazoa > Chordata > Aves > Podicipediformes > Podicipedidae > Podiceps > Podiceps cristatus. The sequence continues at coordinate 3,146 of KL263718.1, forward strand.
CCAGCTGAGGCCTTGAAGCTGTGAAACAACACCTGAATAAAAAAAATGCAGGGAAGATTATAGGATACAAAAGGAGATAAAATCGTCCAGGTTGCCTGAAAATTTCAAATTGCATGTTGGTTTGAGGAGAACACAGGAGAATGGGGATATAGGGGAAATTATAGATGTTATATAAAAACTTTCATACGTTATGAACATTGCAAATAATAGGAAAAAGAAAAGGGAAAAAAAAAAGAGGGTTTGGAGGAGTTTGCTTGTGTAGGTGGAGTTTTATTTCTCCCTGGGGTTAGCTGAATTGTAAAATAGAAAGCAGAATGTAAATAATTCACTATAGTCCCAGCTAACTGTAGTTTTCTCCAGGAGGATAGAGATACACAGTGCCCATGTCTGTATGCAGCGATATCATCACTCCTGATCAGCTGTTCCCTGATGGACTTCAGAGCCTTTTGAGAATTCTTTCCAGGGCAAGCACAAATAATGTATTGTGTATTATTGGATGCAGAAATCGAATAACCTGGGGGAAAAAAAAAATATCCCTAAACCAAATAAATAAATACAATTCTCTGAAATATTTACATTGATAAATCAGATTAAATTATAACTGGCAGTTTCTCAGCCAGAGATATAAGGCAACCTGTTTTGACTGTATCCAGCAACGGGCAGTAGTAGAGCTACCCATTAGTCACGTCTCCTCAGTGGGTCATGTTTGTACTACCTGCTTTCAGTCACATGTTTTATTTGGAAGAGATAGGATTCTCGATTCACTCTATAAATTGTTTAGATTGAGCTAGTGCTGCAATTCTAATAGCAGAGTAAAAGAGGCTGGTAAATAAATAGTGCTACTGCCATGCTTGTGAATTCAGCCTTCAGGCAGATTTTCAATAAATGATGAGAATATGAGAGGCAACAGCATGGAGTCCTGAAGAACTCACAGTTTTGCAGAAAAGCAAAGTAGAAAATAAAAAAGCAGTAAAGATAACCTGCTTAGAATTGACTCTTTTTTTTTGGCCACTAAAGCAAACTAAAGCATAGAAGCCTGTGCTGAAGTAAAGATGTTTAAGCAAGTATTTACATATCAGACCTATGACTATCACGGAAGTTGACAAAATATGAAGAAAGCAATATCAGCTATTTGATGTGTATGGATAGAGTTTAATGTTGTCTGAACTGATTTCATACAGGATTTTTCATTTTCATATACTGTTTTATTCTCTTTCAGTAAGGATCAAAGTCAGAAAGAGGGCGGTGCCTTAAAAGTGGCTTTACTGTATGCTGTTTCATAACATTTAATTACAGGAATTTTCCTGTTGACTTCAGAGAGAGTTGTGCTGCTCTCTTAATGCTTGGTGCATGGAACATTTCACTCACATTGTTGTCTTCCTGAGTATCAGGAGTTTCTTTTTTTTTCTTTTTTTCTTTTTTTTTTTTTTTTTCCCCTGTGCTAATGTTCAGGCTTTGTAGAATTTGTTCCATAGCACAGCTGATGTGTTACTGGCAGACCACCAAAAAAATGAATCACATTGTTCCTTCTTCAGTATGTATCTGTTGCTGGTTTATTAGTAGGAGGCTTAAAATATTGTTCCTTTTATGTGTCTTTTTGCCTTTGGCAGGGTGGGGAAAGGATTAATACAATTTGGGTCTAAACAACTGGAGCAAATAAAGATACTGTGATGCATACTGTGATGCACTGTATACAGATGCATGTTCACCCGTGTTTACAAATAAAGTGGAACTTTATTCCAATCTCATTTACATTAATGGAAGCTATGAATAACTTATTTTAAGTAAGTGTATTTACATAAATGCTGGAGTAGGAATAGAGGCAAAGGTGTTAGACTAACAAACTGCATACAGTCTAGGATATAAGTAAGGATATAAGTAAAGGAAAATAATTAGATTATATTTTTTGTACAACAGTTTTTGTGATCCTTCAACAAACAAAGAGTTTGTCCCCATCTGCAAGTGAGTATGTTCAGTGGGTAATTCAAAGACTTTATCTTAATCTGTCATCAATTGTTGACACCCTTATCATTTCTCAGTTGCATTACAACAGTGCTGTCTGTCTGGAAATGAAGTCTGCCATACTTAGGCATCATAGAGTACAAAATGTTACTGAGAAATGTCTTCTGCCTCACAGATGATCAGTGCCATGCTCAAGCTTCCCTTTCTCCGCTAAAATTCCCACTGAATTTTGAATTATATCACTGCTTTGAGCCTGATAGTCAACATCTTCCATGGTATATCTAAACAGCCAACAAAAGCACTCAAATAAAAGCCATCATCAGTAACTTTGACACAGTGCAGCTCTCTATAGGTAAAACTTGTATCTTCACATACCAGATGTTTTTCAGGCCAGTCAGCCATGGGACTAAATGACCACAGAAATTAGACTGACACAAACCTCCCTGCCCTGCACTTACACCATTCATATACTTACCTTCTCTAACTTTAATATTTGGTAGCATATATAGTTAAAAAGATCTTTATGAAAAATATTCAGTTAATACATTTTTCTTCCATGGAGTAAGATGAGAGCAGAAATGTAAGTTCATGGGTAGAGGCAGGTAGTCAAGTTGCCTTTACTCAGTATGATAAAAGCAAATACTGTAGTGTTGAGCCACAGTCAACATACGTGGTGTGGTTGCTTATCCAAACTAGACCAGAGTTGCAACACATGCTGCAGTGATGTAGTTTCACATGAAGGAAGTGTGGGAGATAGTAATTTTAGGAAGAATGCTTATGACAAAATAAAGAAGAACATTTCTTCCTTTAGTTTCCTTTTCTTGTGTTTATTTTTTATTTGTCTTGTATTTTTATCATTACAGTTCTGTTGAATTCAGATAAGGATTATTTGATGCAGCTCTTTTTGGACATTTGGAGATTATTCTGATCAGGAACGGTGAATTGTGGCAGCCCTTTGCTAAATTTTAGTGATACCAGATACCTCAGTCATACCCTCAGGACAAGAAGCTGGAGTTTTAGAATTTTTCAAGATGAACAGCAATAAATAGGCAGATTTCCTTTTTGCCAAAATAGTTTCCATATTTTAATTAGATTTTGATTTATATTAGAAAGCAAAATGAAGAATAAGCACTGAATACCAGCCTGTGTTAGGAACAGGGATTTTAGTGTGGGTGATTCAGGAGGCTGGTTAGTATTTGCAAATATAATTGTCAAGTCTCTTTCAAAGGTGAAGTGAGCATAACCTGTAACACTTTAATTGGCCATTTTATTGAGGTGTTGCAGAAGCTGGACACAAACACTTCAGTTACCAATAGCTGGAATTTTGATTGAATAAAATTTCTGTGTCTTTCAGTAAACTCATGTTCTCTACCAAACCAGAAAGCTGTATGATACCATTTTCATAAACAGCTTTCTTAATGATGCACAAAACTTAACAATAACAATATGGGTTACCAAATGAAGAATAAAAGCATGTAACTGCCCCTTAAGGAAAAAGAGTGAGAGGTGCCTTTTTTTTTTTTTTTTTTTTTTCTTTTTAACAGCTTGTTTTTTACAGCAGTGCTACAATAGCTGACAGATAATTTCAGTAAAAGTTTTGGCATAGAAGAACCATAAATTCTTCAGGCAGCTTCAATGTATTAAGTAACATTTACAACATAGTCCAGCTCTTACATTCTTCACTGGAGTTGACTGGAGTTTTGCCTAAGTCTAGAACAGAATGTGAGACTCCAGTTGATACAGCCTAATGATCTATTAGTTCCTTTGTTGTTCACTCTTGTTTTGCAGTTCTGTTGGTGGTGTTGAGTCAACTGGTCAAATTCTGTTGTTTTTAATAGGTGGTAGATTTGGAATTACTTGCCCAGATTTCGTGGAAGTCTGTAACTTTCCCAGACAGTGGCTCCACATTACAGATAGGTAGCACAGTCAATACTTCATGAACATATACAAAAATAGTACTTTTGAATGTTGCCAGTTTGTATCTTAAATCATAGTCTTATCTCATTTAGTGTATTTTCCTTAACTGATCAGCTTTGAGATTGAGGTCGGAATTGATTTTTTATCAGAAACAATAGCTCTAGTATTATGACCCACTGAGAGGAGCACTTCCTAATCCTGGGACCTGTGCAGGAACCCCGTGCCTGCTCTAGCTCTATCCTGGGATGAGACCTTACTGCACACTCTTTCTGCTTCAGAGTTCAGTAGAAGTAAACCCAGCTGTGTGGATTAAGCAGGCACCCCCAGGGTCACTGCTGAGGTTCTAGTCTGTAAAATCCTCTTGGTTTATATACAGGCTGGGACTGTTAGTCTTTAGTTGAAGAAAGCGCCTAGCCATAATAGCTGTGAGAAAAAGCTTGAAAATGTGAGCATAAATACGCTGACATCAGAAGACAATTAAAATTATCAAAAATCTTCAAGGTTTGAGATTTCATGTTCTTTTTTTTGAGGGACTGGTAATATTTTCCTTACTACAGTTCTGTTTGGAAATAGATTTTTACTTTTGTTAAGGGTGTCTTTGCTATGTTAAACCTTGCAGAGATGCTGCTTGTCAAACAGATGAATCCCATGTGTAATTTCATTGGCTTCCCTGGAGCTTTTCCCAGTGCTATTTCAGGAGAATGTCAAATGTTGCATAAATGCTTTCTCTGGTTGGAGCTCTCTCTTGTTCTGTACACATGGAAAAGATGACTGTAACTTGGCCTTTAAGCTTTGGCTGCTCAAAGAGCTGTGTTCCCCACTAAGCTTCATGATGTGCGTTACTGGCGTTACGTCGAATAGTGATGAAGACTGGTGTCACATGAGGTGTCTCACTGCACTCAGCTTGAAACAACAGGTCTAGGACCCACCCTCTGTCCTCTTCTGAGGCTAGTCAAAATGCTGAGCTCACAACTAGAAACATGTTTTTTAAAGCAGAACACACCCGAATGTTAAAAAATACTTGACTGTTTTACATAAAATTGTTTTATAACTAAAAGGATTAAGTTTGTTCTGTGAACCTCTTTTTTCGTAAAGGGAACAAAGCAGTATTCCCTTTCCTTCTTTCACCATAGGAATCTTTCACACATTTTCTTTTAAAACTAAACAACTCCTGACTTCAACATACAGTGCTCTCCTGGACTTCTTACCTCCACCCCTTGACCCTGAGCTGGTATATCCATCAGAAATAAACCATTTTCCCTCCTGTTTTTTCCCCACTTTAATAGAACCAGTTTAAAGACCCATTGACAAGCAGATCAACTACATAGACATGAGAGGGGCATTAACTTTTGGTGGGTATGTATGGCAATGGCCCAGTCTGGACAGGGTGTGGAAAACTTGATTTCTGTGTGTCAGCAAAGGACTAGTGAGTCTGGGAGGGAGGAAAAGAGACAGAGAGATTGACCCAGTCTGGACAACAAGAAGAAATGCATGAACCTCTCCTTTTGGCTCCCTAGACATCTTCTTGGTTGGACTTCACAAATACAAGAGAGCTTGTTTCAGGAGAAAGAATGAGGGTGTGTAAACAAGGAGAGTTGGCATTGGGGTAAACAGCATGTTTTCTGAAATAAATGTGATGGGCCAGCTGGTTTTTAGCATGTTCAGCTTAAATTGTTGGCTGATGGTGAAATACATCAGTTGAATACTTTATTCACTTGAAAAGAATGCAAATTTAGATTAAGCAAAACTATGTGTGAATTCAACAGTTTGGTCAAGAAACCCTATAAGAAATTCAAATGTTTTCATCACAAGTCAAAGTATTTTGAGTTGAATTTTTTTTTTAGTTAAATGCCTCAGATTTTCACTTCAGATCATTTTGTATCAGCTAAGCACGTTTACATGCAGCAGTAAGGAAGAATAGCCTTTCCAAGGTGGCAGGACTGTTTATAGGCTTCCTTGCTTGTTTCTCTAGAGAAAAATTGAATAAACAGTTCAGGCTGAGGTGTTTTAGTTTTCTTCTCAGGTTCCAAGTCAGTAGCTGATTTGGTGCAGTTAGATTCACAGATTTAGCTAAAACCATCCCCTATGTCCATTATTTAGCATGTTGAGAGATGGGGATAAAGCAGATCAGGAATCTCCTGGATTTCAAGAGGTACAATCAATATTCATATAACGCATCAAAGCCAAGGTTTTTTGGCTTTTTTATCATTAATTTCCATGGGATCATCTAGCTGAATTCAATAGTTTGCTCATCCCCAGTTCAGTTAAATATTATTTGAATGCAGATCTACTTAAAACTGATACTCAGATTCCTGAAAATATGTCCTTTACTTGAATTTATGTTTTTACTTTGGTTTTACTTATTCTGTATCTCATTTTAACTGAAGTTAAAATTTGACTTTTGAAGGTGTTCAGAAAGATTTTGTGATTCAATACAGATTTCATCCTTCTGTGACAAGTTCCAGTTTCTGGTTGTTCAAAGAATGACCAATGAGTTTCTGGAAGAGCAGGACTGAAAATTAAGTGCTAATTTTCTGTCATTATGTTACATTATCAGAATGATGGAGTGTCTGCAGAGAAGATTGGCTTTAGAAAACAGTGTACTTCTGTAGTGGTGAGAGGGAAAAAAGGCTGATAAAGAGCATGCAGCTACTTTCCAGAACTTGTAATATTCGTTGCAAATGATTACTGGCAGTGGCTTTATCTCTAATTCACATCTTCCACTATTTAAAGAAAAATGTCACTGTCAAAATGAAATTCATAAATGTGGGTGTGTGGACATCTTACAAGAAGTTTTAAAAATTTCAGTAATTTTTGTTTTGTTTTTCTTTGTAATAATCTTATTGGTAAAAGTTGTCAATTGCAATCAGTCAGAAAACCACAGTATGTTACTAAATCAAATCAAATAACTTATAGTCAAAGGAAGGACTTTTTCTTTTTTTCTCTTACACTGATGCAAAACAGAAGTAGTTTCATTGCTGTAAATGGCGCAAATCAGTGCAAATGAGCACATAATCAATCTTGAAACATTTGAATGATTTGTATGGATACCAAACAAAATCAAGACAATTTATGTGCTGCATAATAGCTTAGGAAAAAAAAAAAAAATATATGCTGAAATTATCTTTGTCCAGTTTTTCTAAATTCATTCTTTTCTTTGTAATAGTGATATCATCTTGTTATTAATAGCTAGTAGAATAGCAACATTTTTCCACAGTGATAGAATGGAAACATAATCTTTAACTGTTTTATTCCCCATGCCTTTGTGTTTTCTGCGATGTTAAGTAAAAAAGTTGTACAACGGTTGGACTTGATGATCTTAAGGGTCTTTTCCAACCTAAATGATTCTATGATTCTATGGTAATAAATCAAATATCTAATAACCAACCACCTATTAAAATGGAAAAGTAATATAGATTCATGTACTTTTAAATTAATGCCCTTCATAGTTCTTTTTTAATATTGGCAGTTAGAAGGGACAAATTTCACCAGAGATGTGCAATAAGTTAAACATTTCATATAAGTTATTAGGGAAACACATTGGAGAGCAATAAAAACATGGAATTTGCTATGATTTCTTGTATGGCAGCAATGCAGAATGGTTGTGGTTTACCCATTAGTTTCAGAAAACAGAAAACAAGAAAATCATGAAGAAGATACCAGTTCCAAGAGAGGTCCTTCTCTGAGTACCTGCCCAATACCAAATCAAGTTGCGCTACTTTTTTCAAGTGCATCTGGTTTTCTGACAGTGGTATATTTTATATTTAAAGCATACTGCCTATGTGAATTTGTCTACCAGGTCTGATTCTATTTCAGGTTATGGCTTGTTAATTGTTACTTTGGTTGGTTATTCTTTGAGCACTTCTTATGCAATGTTTGAGTTTTTTGCATAGGAGATGGGCTCATCCTTTTTAGGGTTCCTAGTTATTGTGGTGATACAAGTAAGAAATAAATATTAATCAAAACAATGTCCATTAGAAATTTCTGGGTCATTGTTGAAAACTGCCTAGACATAACACCAAAGTCAAAACATTTCAGACCATCTCCTGAAAAATAATGCTTTCTGCCAAATCTCATTGGTAGCTATATGTAAAACAACTGTTAAGAGATTGCACTGAGTGAAAATGAGTTGATGTAATGTGTAGATTAATCCAGGTGTCATATCTGCATTCTTTGATATATTTACCCACATTTTAATGGTGATACATACACGTGGATTGTAAAGTCACATATATTTCTGGGGAATGAAGTAAAAAAATAATAAAATATTGGATTTGTAGTTTTGTAGTTGGCTCACAGATTCTACTCAAATGTTTGCTGAGACATAAGATAATTTTTAATTGTGACTTAAAAAAGCATCACAAGTGACCTCTGAACAAAGTGATCTCCAAACAGGAGAAAAATGCTGGATTAACTAGTCTAAAAGCTGAGAAATACTTTTCATTTCAGACCTCTGCTCTCCTCAGGCACAGTCTGTGTGAACATCTTCAGAGAAGTATTGAGATTCAGCAGATCTCTGTCATTAATTTCACACAGGGCAAGCAGTCTCCTGCAGAGGCACCCAGTGTTCTCTTTTCTCCCTTTTTAATCGGTTAGGATGCTGTTAAACAATGGGAAATTCAAGTAGTGCTGATAATGAAGTAAACTGCCTATCAACCCTGCAAGCAATGCATAAGTATTTTTTGACTGCTATGGGGAAAAAAAAAAACCACAAAAACCCCAGGCCACCCAAAAAAAAATATATTTAATATATATAAAAAACAAGTGTGTTGAAAGGCCAGTGCTGGGTTTTGGCTAGGGCTGAGTGGCAGCTTGAAATGTGCAGTATTTCTCAAGATGGCAGGGATCACATTAGATTGAATTGGATTTCATTGCAAAACATCATTTCAGGAGCCTGTGGAAGCCCCTCACTAATGTTCTGCCATTAACTGAATGACAAGGTTGCTTTGATCCCCTTTTATACAGTGGAAGAATTAATTCCACTTCTGGTTACTGTCAGATCATTCCTGTCGAGGAGAAGCATAATCCCACAGGTAAAATCCCTGGAAAGAAATATTTGGGGGAAGTCTTTGAAATGAATGAGATTGCACCAACACTAAGCTATTAAAAAAAAAAAAAAAATGATGAAGAAAGCTCCATGTCCCATTGTGAGATAGTCATTTATCCTGTGCTATTTCAAATAAAACAAATTAAATCTGACAGCTGGTTCTTTTCGGACAGAGAACAGGATGGAAACCTTATAAAAAGTATGAAAAACAATTCTTGGCGTAAGCACTCTGTTCCTGGTGACTGATTAAATCCACTTAGGATGGGGATGGTCATGTTTGCCCTGGGAGGTTATCCTGGGAAGCAGTGAACCTTTTCTTGAGCAGATGTTTTTGGGTATTCCTTTTACAGAGATTAGTCTACGTTGCTTCACAGACTGGCTTATGATGATGGTCCTCTTCATATTATTCTATCACCAGTCCTACTCTGTGGTTCTGCTAAGTCCACCCCGAGGACTCCTTCCTTTTGTTTGAGTGCTTTGATAACTGCTTTGAAGGGCTTTTGTCCCTGAGTGTGTCTCTGGAAAGACACTGTACAGTTCCAAGCTTAATTAGCTTTTGCATGTAATGTCTGCTGAGCTGGGGACAGAAACGTGGGACCAGCCTTGGCCATCTGTGCCTGCAGCACAGCGAGGGGGGTTCTGGCCTTTATGAGAAAAGGGGATCACGTACAGAATAAAACATTTATAATTAAAAATAGTGACCACATATGAAACTATTCTAAGTTAGACCATCAAGTAATTGTTGATTTTGTTGGTGAACTTTGCCCTTCATTTTATCTGCATTTTCTTTCCTTGCATTTGAGCATACAAACAGGAGGGGAATCAACTTTTTAAAAGGGTAGAAAATGGCAGGACAAGGGGGAATGGATTGAAGCTGAAGGAAGGAAGGTTTAAATTAGATATTAGGGGGAAGTTTTTTACAGAGAGGGTGGTGAGGTGCTGGAACAGGCTGCCCAGAGAGGTGGTGGATGCCCCATGCCTGGAGGTGTTCAAGGCCAGGTTGGACGGGGCCCTGGGCAACCTTGTGTAGGTCCAGGCCTGGAGGTTGGTGTCCCTGCCTGTGGCAGGGGGGTTGGAACTCTCTGATCCTTGGGGTCCCTTCCAACCCAGACCATTCTATGATTCTATTATTCTATGAATCACTGCTATCCTCCCCTCTAAGTACCTGCTCTTTCAGTGCAATCAGAATTCCTCATCTTACAATTCCACATATGAAGAAGAAGTTATCAACGAAGGCAGATGTTAAAGGGCTAGGAAAAAGTGGCCCCAGCGGGGCAAATGTTTCTCCATCTGACCACCCCCATGTCTCCCATAGTGTTGTTTCTTATTATAAAGAAGTCAGGACCAGGGAGTTCAGTCTAAGCAGATTCTAGTGAGTCATTTTTCTCTCTGAGGAGTCTGCCTTGCCCAGTTCTCATCTCTGACTCACTGCAGCTGTAAATGGTGGGGCATAGGATTTTCAAAGGGCACAGAGTAAAACCGTCTTCAGAACAAGTTCATCTGCTTTTACCACTAATTTCTCTATAAAGTACATTTTATCTTCTAAACCCTGATTCCCAGCATTGGCAAGTTCTTCAGGACTGGGCTGCAGTCAGGAATGTTAAAAGTATGCAAGTATTCCTTAAATATAACTTATTTATGTAATTATTTTATGTATATAAAAATAGATTTTATTGACTCAGTTAAAACTATAAAATTTGGATATAGAGGAAAAATACATTTTTTTTTTTCCTGTGGTTGAAACAGAGGTGTCCACTGTTAATGCTATTGGACCGTCTGGATTTAATGAAAACTCTTGTATTTGATGGACTGATCTTTTTTCAAACTTTGACCATTCTATTTCTAATTATATCAACACGTGAAACTGGGATAAACTTTTTCTGTCTTGATGCAGGCAGAACTTGTATTAATATCTGAGGTTCTTTCTGTGTGACAAGATGATACTTGTTTGTCCCTAGATACTATGTGCTTCAGCTATAGGAGAAAATCTGGTAGATAAAGGCACTGAATTATATACATAATCTCAGGTCACGAAATGATGTACCTCCTGTATTTTGCTGTGGCTATTTGACTAACAAAGGAAAAAAAACAAAACAAAACAAACAAAACCCGAAACTCAGAGTCTTGTCTTTCTGTGCTTCTATTTTAGGAATTCATAAGTTCTCAGAAATTTTTCCTTTGGGCTGGAGTTCTCTACCCTTGTTCTGAACTCACGGGTGATTTCTGAAGAGCAAATCCAACAAAAATGCTAAAGCAATCGCTAATATTTTAATCCTAGAAGAAAATGTTACAGCCTCGAAAGAAAAGGCATTGTATGTTTGTTAGTTTGCACACATAAAGCCTGTGCTCAGGATTTTTTAGGATGTGACATTAGGCAAGCAAAACTTGACCTGCAAATTGAGCATTAGGATCCACGTGTTGCTGTTTGGACCTAACTCCGGTTAGTAGAAGAACTGCAAAATGATGTCAGTAGTAGCTATGATAGTAATACTGTATCTGCTTTTACATGACACTTTTCATTGATAGGTCATCTTTTTCATGGTTTATGAACAATGGCTGCAAATTCAGAGAAGTTTAGTCTATTTGCTGGACTAATTACAAAAGCTCAGGTTTTCTGAATTCCAGTTCAGTGCTTTGTACTTCACTCTGATAGGGCAGAGCTATGACATTCAAGCTGAGTGTTTGTGTGTTCAGGTAGCATTGGAAATCTCTGAACTGATCATGAAGGTGTAGGCATTTATACTTTATCAGCTGAGAAAGTATTGCCTTTCTTCCTAGCAAAGGTAGCATTTCTCTGTAGTCACAGCTGCTGCAGGGGACAGTAACTATGGATCATGAAGCACTATATGGCAGAGCTTGAGCACAAAGGCAAGACAGGCAAAGCCCTTTTCTGCAGGCCACAGAACAAGAAAACAGCTTGCCTGCTTAGATGTGGTGTGGCCAGCAGCCTTAAACCATACAGAGAAGCTGCCAAAGCTAGCTGATAAAATTTGCAGCAAAGAATCGCTAAGTGGCATTGTTCGTTTGCCCTCAGCAGAATTATGCATGCTGCAGCAAAACAAAAATCAGACTGTGCCTAATACCTCCGAGTTTGCCGTAAGGATGCAGCTCTTTTCATTTTAAGCACAGTTTCCGTCACGATAGATGAGTAAAAGACAGAATGTCAATGAAGTATGTCCATCAAGACTGAGTTTCTGCATGCTACAGCTAAAGATCCTCTTTAAATAATTTCTGCACTGACTACCACATTTCTTTTTGAGAATTTGAATGTCTTTTTAGAAATATATCCACATTTGATCTGGGATTTCTGGGAATGTCAGTCTATATAAGTTATTCCAAAGTACTATTTGAAGCTTCAGTATATATCCCTTAAAATTATTTCTGCTATATATACATTGAAGCTAACAACAAATGAATGTTTTCCACAGAAATACTCAGTAGGAATCACAGAGAAAACTCAAGACAGCATGTCATGAGTCTCTTCCAACCTAAACAATTCCATGATTCTATGAAAGATCTTGATTCATAGTAGCAGGACTTAATGTGGATTTAGTGTAACCAGCTCATTCTGTCAGTCACATCATGCAAGAGAGGTCAGCCTAGTTTTGCTGGAGTTTTCATTTTATAGCTGTGAATATATAGGTTAGCTCAAAAAAGTATAAAATCTATGATATGCAGTAGTAATTATTATTATTTACTATGTGTATATATCCTATTTGTGATTCTCAAAGAATTACACAACAGTAGGTATTTTTGTTGGAGCTGGTTGGCATCAGGGATGATACTGACTTTGAAGGGCTTTGAAAGATAAGGTTTGCCCTTGTTAATTTTGTGGAAAAACAAACAAACAAACAAACATGTGACTAAGTTTTGGCATATTTAGAATAATGAATTTCGTTGAGGTTTTTTTGTTCTTGAAATGATGTATCTATTTCAATTGCTTTCTTAGCTTTTGTTAAGAAAACCCCACAACTAAAATTGACTCAAAAGATTCTGATGGAGCAGATATTAATTCTGTTTGGGTTTTATTCCTTTTTAAAAAATTGTCTTTGTGTGGAATCTTGAAAATGTTGAAAGGCTTCTTCCCAACTTGAACTATCACCATCTTTTGTTAGGCAAAGTTCTATTTTCTATCCAGGTCTTGTCTTTATTATACACTTGCAATCACTGTCTTTCTCCAATAGCTACCAAATGGGGAAACTTGAGAAAGGATCTGCCCAGCATGACCGTGGCTGCTGGTAAAGCAGGACACCCCTTGACTCCAAAGCCACTCTTCTAAGTACCAGATTTGAGGATGGAGGTCAGGTCAGCTTAGCCCACATTCTCTTTTAGTGCACACACTTCCTATTTCTCAAAAGGTGAAATGGCAGATCTGGAAGGGGTGGCTGCCCACCCACCAATCTACCAGCATCTGTCACAAATCTGCAACAGCAAATTGTCTCCTCAAAAGTCAACCAGCAGGTACCGACACAAATCATTAGGCAGAGCCATATACTGTTTTTCTAGTAAGTACCGAGAAGGCGTCAAAACCACTGGCTCTGACCACAGCCAAAAAGAGTGTCAGCACCTCTGAATGGTGAGCAGCAGGCTGGGGCTCAGTCCCCCCATCTGCCGTGGATGTTGGACGGCATAGCCCTGCCCCTATGCAAAATGCAACCCTGTCCCTATGTATCTCAGTGACAAAACATTGCTGCCATTTACTGGTGTAAGATAGTAGTCTTGTGCCTCAATGGCACAATGTGAAATGGGTGTTCTGAGTCGTCTTTGTCCCTGCCGATTTTCTTGCCTTGTCTGTTTAGCCCCCAAGTTTTTTGCTTTCTGAAACAGAGCTGATGTTTTATTATGTACATATTTGTACTGCAGAGCAGGAACATGCATCTGAGTCAGAGCTGCAGAAATAAATAGAGTAATATAAATAAAATTCATCATCAGCTGAGGTATCAAAGACAGATAAATAAAATGAGCAAAAGACAAACATGCCTGCTTGGAAATAGTGCCTTAGAAAAAACTTTTGCTTTAGAATTAGCGTGGGGTTTTTATGACACAGCAGCATGTTCTTTATTACCCCTTGGAGCCAGCAATGAGATTTTGGTTGTGGGTTTGTTTTTTGTTTGGGTTTTTTTGGTGTTTTTTGGGTTTTTTTTTTGTTCTGCTCTGAGATTAATGTGGGATTCTACCCTTGCATGACTATTTTTACTTTATTGGATTAAACTTTTGTTTGCCTGATCAGTTCAACTGACCAAACTAAATTAGCTGTTCTGAGAATACAGTCAAAGCAAAGCATTTTTGTATGGCTTCTCTCATAAAAGTTTAATGTAGTATATAATTAGAAAAGGTTGAGTGCTTCCATCCATTCTGCAAGGTTTTCTCACCCATTTATTCTGATAAACCTAGTATTTTGCTGACAGAATAAATCTAGGCTCAATTAAAGGTGTACATGAAGACTCATATCATTGTACCCCAGAAACAACATCCCACGGGAAGGGAAATAAGAGCAGGAGTTTTCGGGAGGCTCAGCTGACATTTGCTGTCCTCTCAGAGCTTTAGGGAAGATGGAGCACTCCGTGGGAATGTTAAAGCCTGGGAATCCCAGATATGTGGCTAATGGAGTCAAGCGATGTGCGGATCAGTACGATGTCCCTGAGGAACTGGTGCCTCGCTGTTCCTCTCGCAGATCCCTTCCATAATAGCACAGGCTGGGCAGACGCTGCAGTGTTGCCATAGCCCTGTAGCAGCAGCAAAAAGACATTTTCAAGAGTTAATACTGCTTGAGGCATCATTAACTCCTGATGGGGCTTGAGGAGAACAATATAGTGGAGATCCTCTCCTGTTTAAAAACCCATGCAGCCTAATCCCTCTGTGTACTTGTAATAGTAGTGATGTAAAACTATGCATGGATCTGTTATTACATCTTCTACTTTGCTCTCTATTTATCTTGCTTTATTGGAAAGCTTGCTAAAATTAGGCTTTCTCAGGAATTTGCAGAAAGATTTATCCTTAGGATTTCAGGACTTTCAGACTTCAGGTCTTTGAATACTATGTATATTTCTGCTGTACTTTGTGGTTATAGCAGCTTCCAATAAACCTTGGAGAGTTCTATATAATTTTGTACTGAAATAATTTTAGTACTCTTTCCAGACAGTATTGCTAACTTTAGCACAAAACTAATGTGGAGTAAATCAGTCCATAAATGTGTCTTACAAGACTCACTCCCCCTTTTTTATTGCCAAGTTTCAATGCATGATTTCACTGGAATGCATACATTTCCACATTTTAGTACACTAAGCTACAAGGTGCCTTTAATACGGACACCTCTGATCATCTCAGGGAGATGATTTCAAAGTCTCTCTTGGGTGGCCCCATAATATATGTGTGTGTGTGTGTGTGTGTGTGTGAATTCTTGACTCTTCTGAACCCAAGGGAACAGCAGCATTTTACCTCTCCTTAAAACGCTTCAGACTCCTTAGCAAAACAGCAGTTCAGTGATTCCTGAGCTGGTACGTTGGCTGCTGCATCAGTTACTAGCAAGGTCAGCAGTGCGAGGTGTTGTAGGTAAGGGAAGGCAGCTCGTACAGTGGGTGTGTATCATCCTCCCTCAGAACTATTCCCCTCTTCTGTGCTTGTATGTATGGGGGTGAGTGTGTGTATGGGGGGGTGTGTGTGTGCTTGTGTGTGTAGCTTTTCCTCCTTGTGTTTAGGAGGACTATATCACTGGAGTATGAATGTGTGAAAGTTAAAAGAGTTTGTACCTTTAATAAAAATTTGTAATAAGCAGACACTAAACATATGTTCAGATTGTTTCAGTGCTCCTTAGTGCTTTTTAAGATGCTTGTCCTGCTGTCTACCCTATCCTACTCTCTGTGCACATATAGAGCTCCAAAGGAAACCCAATTTATCTTTAAACATCTTTCCCATTTTTCCAGAAACAATAACTATGTTGCAATATTGCTGCAACTTTTTCTGAAGGGCCAGGGAAAAAGGGAGCAAGGCTCAAGAGCCAACTGTCCTCATAGCAGACTTTGGCCTCCTTGGGGATCTGCTTGGTAGAGTACCATGGGAGAAAACCCCGGAGGGAAGAGGGGCCCAAGAAAGCTGGTTAATGTTCAAGGATCACCTCCTCCAAGCTCAGCAGCGGAGCATCCCAACAAAGAGGAAGTCAGGCAAAAATCCCAGGAGGCCTGTATGGATGAACAAGGAGCTCTTGGAAAAGCTCCAACACAGAAAGGAAGCCTACAGAGGGTGAAAGCAAGAACAGGTTGCCTGGGAGGAATACGGAGAAGTTGCCCGAGCAGCCAGGGATCAGGTTAGGGAAGCTAAAGCCCTGGGAGAATTAAATCTGGCCAGAGATGTCAAGGGCAACAAGAAACGCTTCTATAGGTATGTCAGTGATCAAGAGAACACTAGGGAATATGTGGGCCCTCTCCAGAAGGAAATGGGAGACCTGTTTACCTGGGATATGGAGAAGGCTGAGGCACTCAATGACATTTTTGCCTCAGTCTTCACTGGTGAGTGCTCTAGCCACACCACCCCGGTCACAGAAGGCAAGGGCAGGGACTGGGGGAACAAAGAACTGCCTACTGTAGGAGAAGATCAGGTTTGAGACCATTGAAGGAACCTGAAATTGCACAAGTCCATGGGTCCTGATGAGATGCATCTGCAGGTCCTGAGCAAACTGGTGGATGAAGTTGCTAAGCCTCTCTCCATCCTATTTGAGAAGTCCTGGCAGATGGTCAAAGTTCCCACTGACTAGAAGAGGAGAAACATAGCCCCCATTTTTAAAAAGGGGAAAAGGAAAACCCGGGAACTACAGACCAGTTGGTCTCACCTCTGTGCCTAGTGAGACCAAGGAGCAGATGCTCCAGGAAACTATGCTAAGGCACATGGAAAATAAGGTGGTGATTGCTTACAGCCAACATGGCTTCCCTAAGGGCAAATCATGTCTGACAAATTTGGTGGCCGCCTCTGATGGGGTTACAATGTTGGTGAATAGGTGAAGAGCAACTGTCATCATCTACCTGGACTTGTGCAAAGCATTTGACACTGTCCTGCATGACATCCTTGTTTAAATTGGAGACACATGGATTTGATGGATGGACCACTCAGTGGATAAAGAATTGGCTGTATGATCAAACTCAACGAGTCAACCAAATCAATGGTTTCATGTCCAAGTGGAGACAAGTGATGAGTTGTGTTCCTCGGGGGTCAGTATTGGGACTGGCACTGTTTAACATCTTTGTCAGTGACATGGTCAGTGAGATGGAGTGCACTGCAGACAACATGTGGTGTGGTCAACATGCTGGGGGGAAGGGATGCCATCCAGAGGGACCTTGGCAGGCTTGAGAGGGCGGGCCTGTGCAAACCTCATGAAGTTCTGCAAGGTCAAGTGCAAGGCTTTGCACATGGTTCGGGGCAATCCCAAGCACAA